>VZTG01004577.1:1323139-1461875 GCA_013397845.1 Melanocharis versteri | reverse complement strand
TAAACTATTTTCTGACTTTTAAAAAATATAATATGCACATATAAGGAGAATGATACATAGTGAATGAAACTCCATGACAATGTAATAGACAAGAATTTCTCAATTATTTCCTTAACAGAAGAGCATCCATGGAGTGATTGAGAAAACTGCCACTACTAACAATAAGAAAACCCCAAAAGGTCTCATTCATTATTTTATTGTGCAATTCACAATATTTGATGTCATGTAACCATAGTCCTTGGCCTGAGTAAGAGAATACTTGAGATCCCTGCCAGCATGGCTGGAGAAGTTTGAAGTCATAAATATTAAAAGCTCCAAACCCAGAAGTCAACAGAAAGAAAAGAAGTGAGCCTAATATTTGTATCCTCAAATTTATTTTGGCATTATAGAAATTCACTTCCTGCTCTGTTTGATAGGTAACCCTAGGTAGGGGGTTAGGGCAGATATTCTGGCATCTACACTCTCTCTCCTCTTTGTTTCTCTTAGAAAGAAGATACTCAGGCCAATGTAAATTTATAATGGCTTTACAGGTTACTTTGGGATCTGGAAATACCTCACAATACGCAGTGAGATAGGTTTTTTTGCCCACCATTTCTTCCCCACTGCATTCTTGCTCCTTACCATTGTGACTTGAACTTGGTTTAGGTCTCATTTTTTATTATCTGTCTAGTGAAGGACATCCAAGTCAATCAATACTACTACTACTACTACTAGTGGACAACTATTTCTGTAGTGTTTTAATTGGAAGCTCGATAATATTTTCATGTGGTGCTACTGCCCTAACTGAAACATACTCGTGCCTTAAGTGAGGATTCAATACATGAGAGATTCAGAATAGAGCTTTCAGAAGAAATAGTTTATTTTGTTATTGGTTTGACTCTACTATGACTGTGAGTTTCCTCTACTGGAGACCAGAAACTAAGTTTCTCTGGGATTGAAATTTCTTTTTGCCTCAGGGAAAAGATATAGGAAATAATGGAAAAGTTAATATAATTAGGACTTTAAAAATATTTTCCAGCAATGATCTCCTGCTGAGCCGTGGAGAGCCACCCCTGTGGGACGGGCGGCAGAAGGAGCGTGGGCTCGGCCACCGTGGGATAACTGAGAGGAAGGGCACTTGTGCCTTCAGCTGCCACCTCTAAATCCAACAGCCCTGCATGAGCACGTGGGAAAACAAACTGCTTGGACAGTTTGGGGTTGGCTCCTCTTCCTGCTTTCTGTCCCCAGCTCAGTGGCTGTACTCTGCCACAGCAGCGCTTCCCTGGAGGGGACACCAGGCTTTGAGCCAGCTACTAAAGCTGCAGAGAAGAGAGAGATCCTGCTGAACTGCTGTAGATGGTCTACTATGAAAGATTCTTGTCTGACTTGAAATTATTTTATGCGTGAATTTTAAGATATGCAACAACTCATATTCACTTTTAATACTTAAAGTAGCTTACATTAAATGTACATAATACTGAAAAGATTTAATTCAATTTCACAGTAGTAATGAGTATACAGCAGTGAATCCTTGCACTGCACTAAAATGGTCCCTTTGATTAAAAAAAAAAAAAAAATTACTATATTGGTAGCTAATGTATCATTTCCACAAATAAAGTTAGCAGTTATTGTCTAGGCTTCCTCTTATGAAAGCTGACTCCTGTTAGCCACTCCTGCATAGTGACTTGGGAACTGAACAGAAAACCAAACTAATGCAGACATTTCTTCAGTCTCATAAAATGATTAAAGTTGATATAAAAGGACTCATTAAAATTGAAAACATTAGGATCATTAAAAAGCCATTAAATCACCTCGCTCCTCTGATTTATTTAACAATAACCACATTTGGTCTCTGTTTTAAAGTCACAGACTCCCATCTTTTGTCTCCAATTATTGGCAGTCACCCACCATGCAGCAGCAGGACATGTTCATGATGAATTCATTCTTTTTAAGTCTTCTTTTAGGTGAATTCTTCAGCCTTTGCAGATCCTGCTACTGCAGACTCTTTGGCCAAATGCTTAAACTCAAATATAAACAGATCAGCTGAGATCTGCACAAGTGGTTGCCTTCTCAAAGACCAATGTTCAGGGTATCAGGGCTACTTAAAATAACCCACTCTGAATTCTACTATTACCTTAACAGATCATATTTAATTCCAAGTGCATTGCTTACAAATGACATCAGAATTTGCTGTAAAAGCTAAAACAGATTCTTTGAAGCATACTTCAGCTCCTATAAAAACCCCCAAATTTTCTTTAACCCGCCATAGCAATGGAAATCTCAGACCATGGTGAAAAAAAAGAGACCTTTATCACAGTTCTAGTTTGATGTTGGTCCTTTTCACTGAATGACTCATACATTTTTAAAGATTGACTTTAAATATATATGCTGTCCCATGGAGTTCATGGAAGCTATTCAAGTGCCTAATAAGCAAGCATATTTAGAGGTTTTATGTGGAGAGCTAGACCTTTCAAAAGGCCCTTTTATCTTTATGAAAAGGCTCTTAATTTCAGCATACAAGAATAAAAATAAAATCATTTATGTTTCTTTACTCAAAGGAGGCTAGTAGTACTTTTAAAAAAATGCTGTAAATGGGCAGAAAATAATTATTTTGGAAAGATTGTGCTCAAATTACTGATGGAGCTGTCAGACATACTGAGAGGAACAAAGCCAAGTCTTTTATAAACATTTTGCGAGTAACTTGTACATCAGTTTTTAATTCTGAAAGGCATATCTTCAGAAAACAAGGGTGACTCAAGAAAAAGTGAGAGGAGTGTCACAAAATATTCTCTGACAAGAACTCCCAGGAAAACCCATGTTTAATGCCTTCATGTAGTTTAGAAAGCCATAAATAAACGCACACATTCCAGGAGTATCTCTGGTTTGCTTCCCCCAGTGAATACACTGCCCTGAGCTGCTCGTCAGTAAAACCAGGAGTAGGTTTCAACCCAGGACAGCCGCAGTTATGGCTTGGTGTGGGCATGGCAGGGAGCCACACTCCACAGTTCATGACTGTTTGTGGAAGGGTGAACTGACATCCAGACCCATCTCAGCCAAGAGTCCAAGGTTCACAAGAACATAATTCCCCCAGTGGCTCATATGCAGTGTGCATCATGGGCTTTAGGAACAAGGCATTGGATCAAATTTCTCATTTTTCATAACGACTTGACAGATACTCAAGCCCATTCTGTGTCTAATCCTTTCATTCTTAAGACTACAATTTTTTATATCTATTTAGTATTTGTGCTGTGTATTAGTACTTTCTTTTACACTCGTTTCCATCTTACCAACTTTAATCACTGCTATTTAGACACCATTTCCACAGCTTTTTGCTTTGTGACTGTCAAAGCATCAAAACTGATCAATCACATTCAAAGTAACTTATTATTTTGAACCATACATTATATTATGGACTGGGCTTTATACTCTGAATATTTTTCTGAACATTTCTCTGACAAATATTTTCAAGAAAAAGAACAGTGGATGTGGTCATGTTTTAAATGACAGAATTTAGTGCAAGCGAGATGTTTGTTTATGACAGTCGTAGGGACAGATAACAGTTCTCAGAAAAGAGTGTAGACGTTGGACCAATCAGCAAACAGGTGTTAACTGCAGTTTTCCATCTAAATATATCTATGTGCATATTCCAAAGTGTATATTTGGAAATCCGAGGGTAACTTACAGGCTGCAACTTTAGTATTTAATCGTAGAAAGGAGTATTTTCAGTTTTGAAAGGGAATATGCCAGGGGAGCTGCATTTGGTGGATACTTGATGGGAGGTCTGCCTCTCATGTTCTATAATGAAAGGAGTAGAGTTTTAATAGAAAGTTATTCTTTTATGTGCTCTGTACAGTGTGAGCCTAATAGGACATAGAGCATAATTCCTGGATGCTTCTCTAAGATTCCTCAAATCTATTTGAAAATCTAAATGCAAAAATAAGGTTTGAGACTCATTGCTAATGGTGAGTTCTATAAAATTTCAGCCATTTAAAGCAGGGCAGTATAGCTCAGATTTCACATTTGGGGACTGTACCAGATGATTTATCCAACCTAGAGGTGGTCCCTGGCAGTTTTCTGTATTATCTGCTTTACTTTTTATAAAGCAGCACACTATTGTTTTTTCTTCCTGATATTATGCCTGTGCATAATTTTGCTCTTCTCTTCCTGCAGATCATTTGTCTTGACATGTAAATCTGCAATGAGATAGGAAGAAAACTGCCATAGGTAAGTGCTTCTTAAAACAAAAGGTACATGTCAATCACTTCCTTCCAGGAAATCAAATGGACTTTTTTTGTCTAGTGTTGCTATAGTGAGAATTCATGGTGTGCTACTGATAAGGCTGTCATTTCACTATGAAATGCTTCTGGCTGGAGCTGTGGTTAAAACATGATTCATTAAAATATAGCAAAAAAATTATTAATACCACTTCTTTCATATGCTTACATTTTCTAGTCACTGAAGAGTGTAGTAGTTAATGTACCAATTAACTGAATGCCAGCTGCTGGTTGGGCTTGTGTTAACATCACAGGACAAATTCTCTCCTAGATGTCATTGTCCTTGTGACTGCACTGCTCAGAACTGGGATGGCCTGAGGCTAAATCCATGTTCAGTAAAAGAAATTCTCAGGAATTCAAATCTGGGATTTGCAGGGGCAAAAATTAAACCAGAGTACAAGAGAGGATTGTAGAGCTGAACCTGTCCAATCAGTGCTCATATGTGTCCTTCTTTAAAGCTACTGATGTTTTAAAATATAAAAATGAGTGAGTAAAAAGCGCTGGTATTGTGACACCCTGGTAACGTTCACATTGTGTGTGTCAAAGATGCCTGTGGAAAAGACAGGTAACTTATGAAGACTAAATTTTATGGAGATTAAAATACTGAAAAGAAGCATGGTGACATACAGAAAACCTGGTTGAAACTCCTTTCAGCTAGTGACCCAGGAATTTAAAGCCATTCAGCCTCACAGAGGTTGGAGAAGGGTTTCTCTTCAGAGAGCAATCAGCAAATGCTGTGCTTTGTTTTTAATCTGTTTCCATCTATACAGAAATACTCAGGTTTTACTTGGAAAATTGTCTGTTTTTCCTATGGATTTTATTTATAGCACACTGGAATAATCCATAATCTTTTGTCAGTTACTGCTGTGGTGTTTTATTGGAGTATAAAGTGTAAGTTTGAGAAGAAAGCCAGAGCAGCATTGCTGCAAAAGAGTTTTGCTCTCCTTCTCCATTCTGCAGAATCGTCCCTGGGTCTCATCATTAATGGTGTTTGTTATAATAAATTAGAGAGAAAAAGAGAGATCAGAATGTCTTTGCACTGGGCATGTTAGTTGTACATATGACTGATAAGGCTAATGGACTATTTTTTTACAAGACAGACACATGAAAAATTGATGTGCTTTGTAACAATTGATATTAAGCACCTCTTCTGCCCTTTGTGAAAATTAAAGTAGCTGCTTTTTCTGTGCCCAGCACAATGCAAGATGGGCAAATTCAAATATTTATTTTTATGCCAACTTGTGCCAGCATACTGGAAGAATAGATGCGAGATCAGAAATGACATACTCATAAAGGTGAGGTCCTAATTTACTTCCCAGTTTTATTTCAGCTTACTTTTCCATTGCTGGGAGGCATAAAAGTTACTGAGTTATACTACATTCACCTCACGCTGGTCTCCTATCAAACAGAATATCAGTGGAACACCTCCACAGAGCTCTCTACATGAAATTGTCCTTTTGTATGTCTCATAATCGGCTGCAATGTGACCAAGCATCTGGCGGTGACAAGCAGATGTCTTTGATTTATTGGCTAATATCACTGCTTGTTAGTGGATGGTTGAGCAGGAGACTAAAAGAGCATAAAATCAGAGAGAATAAATTATGAAGGCACCGAACTGTGGCATTATAAACTCCTCCTTGTCACAGCTGTGACATCTCCTAGGAAATGTGGAATGAGAAAGACATCCCCTCTTCAAAGGCAGTGGCCACTGTCTAATGATTTTGAATAAAATAAAAAACCCAAACAAACAGCTCATATCCACCAATATCTTGCCTAAAGGGGTGGGTTTCTCCTGCTAAGGCAGTCTGCTTCAAAACAGTTGATCTGCTGGGAAATGGAGTTGATTAGCACCCAATTCAGAAGTTTGGGGAACCTGAAAGATGCTGGGGGTGAGGGATCTCTCTGCTTCAAATGGAGATGGTTTTCTTTAAATGCTGCCTAAAAACTGGATCAGACCCCACCCCAGAAAATACAGGTTCACGGTTCTGCCTCTCCCTTTCAACATTATTATTCTTGTAAAGAGGAGAGTATGCCTGGTCCCTGTTGTGCAGAATGGTTCCCCAGGAAATGTATGGATAAGATGGGAATCAGCTTTGCAGGCTCTGGTGTGCTGGTTTACTCACAGCATGGAGGTAACTGAGATATTCAGGTCAGTTCTGCATTGCAGGTTCTTTGTGGGCTTGGCAGGAGGATTGCAATGGGGTAGCTGTGCAAATACATGACAAAAGTCCCAAAATTAAAGAGTCTGCAGCATTCTTAAATGCACTTGGCAACTTTTATCTGCTTTAAATAGTACCTACCAAATTAAACAATGTGTGTGACTGAACACAATGTCTGTGACAGTCCCTTGGGATGGGAATGCAATAGATCTCAGCTGTTATTCATTGCTGACAATTATTTTGAACTGCAGAATAGTGACAATTGTGACTACTCACAATGTCAAATAAATGTTATGTATATGTTTATTCAATAAATCAACTTGAAGTATAAAAGGAAGAAGGTACTCACTATTTCACTCCTGTGCAGTGCTGAGATGTTAAACTGACTAATGGCAGCAAGCCATGCAGTGATTCAGTAGGAAGCCATTTAAGAGTTCTAATACCTTCAAAGAATAACTATGGACGTGACATATGGAATTGACAGTTTGGTGTTAAAATATTTATGTAAATATTTTTCTCCTCAAGTGATAGACTAAGAACCAATTCAAATGGGAAAGTCAAAGGTTGTGTTTGATTCCATTGACAAGATTAATTTTATTATTTCAATTAAAATCCAGTGTGACTTCTTGCAAAGTTTCCTTTAACCTATTCAATGTTAGATATGCTGCAGCCATAATGAGGAGATATTCCTTGTGCTTTTAATGAGCAACACCAGTAACTGGTTATGACTTACTGAGAAGTGAAAGAAAACTTTTAAGGGTGCCCATTGGAACTATTTTGCTGCTGTGGTTATCTGAGGGTATTAGCCTGGAGCAGATCCTGGGAGCTGCAGAAAGAGGCTGCACAATTAAAAAGGCAGGAAGGAGCTGAGTGGTAGCTCTTGGTGAAGGGAAAGAGGAGCTCAGGCTAATGACACGAGACCCTCAGGCAGAAGGAAGTCAGTGCAGTACTACACAGCAGTTACATCAGAGTGCCCTAAGACCATTTGTTCAAGGATTTCAGTTTACAAGTGCAAAACCCAGGAATTTTCTGAAGAAAATGTTTGTGCTTGGGTTTTTTGTTGTTGTTTCTTAAATTTCCTAGCGTTCAGGAAGAAAGTCTTCCTAATACTTAAGATCAAAAATATAATCAAAAGATAGTTGATACCGAACATCACAAATAATAAAATATATCTCATACTAAGAGAAATGTAGGCTGGGGACTTGATAAGAGTTGCAAAGGGGAAGTCATGATGCTTAATGTTTCAATGTATTTCTCTGAGTAGTTCTTTTAAATTCTTTTTTCAAGTGAGAGCTGTTCTGTCTAATGGATTTGAATGTACTGAATAGATTTGAAAGGATTTCCTTCATGTTCACTTTATTTCTGAAGCAGTTCAGCCTGTTTCAGCTTGGAGTTACAAAATAGAACAAAGAGGAAAATCTCCATAAAATATGCATACAATTTTTAATAATGAGTTCCAAAAAACTCTCCTATAAATAAGAACTGCTGATCACATCCCTGGGTGGATTTTCTGTAAGAAGAAAAGCATGACACCTTGAGACAGTATTCTGTTGTTTTTTAGACAGTGGCTGTGTGTCAGTCAAAGCATTTCTGACAGTGAAAGACATTAAAAAGCCACAAACACACAGAATCTTGAAAGACAAATGAGATGGAAGATAGTCTATTAATAGAAAACTTAAAAATAAATACCACCCAAAACAAGTGCTTCATTCAGAGTGTTCAAAAAATCAACTTGTCAAAAATGTCATAGGCATCAGGATCTTATTGAATAGACTTCACTTTCTCTGAGGTGTTGCTTCTCATCATAATGAAAATAGGGAGAAAACATCTTAAAATAACTTGGGTGTAGGAAAAGTAAAATATGTAAGAGGAGAGACTTAAATTTCCAAGATGTGCTGCTTCAAAAATAAGAGGTCTCTCATTTAAGTATATAGAACTCAGAAAATATCAACTCAGTGTGCAGTCCCAGCAAAAGCTGCAGGTAAACTGGGCAGGGCACTTAGATATTTCCTGGTTCACCAGCCATACAATGGGAATTTGAACTGTGCTGTCACTTGATGCAAATTTATTTTTCATTTTCCCATCTCTACAGCTGTTTGGTGGCAATGTGACTGATGAGCAAAATAGTTCCACTTTTATTCTTCAACTGTGTTAGGTCCTATAAATTCTTTGTGTTTTAAGTGTGTTTTAAGGATAAATGGTTTGAAATGTACATTCAATGAAAGGTCTTTGAACAATTCGATGGAGCAATGATTGATTTTAAACAAAATGCATACTTAGATATATAGTTATTTGTTTTGAATTATTAGAGATAATTCTGCCTGCTCATAGGAAATAAATAGAATGTACTTTTCTGAAGTTCACAGCCAGTATTTATCTTGAATTTTCTAATGTGGTTTGCTCTCTGGTGATAATAATTTTGTTTTATCCAGACAACAATTATTCAGTATATGTTCCTTATGAGATTATTTTATAAAAGTGTCCATAACGAGGTGGATACAAACAGCAGGTAATTATTAAATTTTTTATTTAATCACCTGGAACATGCTGGAGAGCCTGGGTAGAGCTGAGTGCCTGAGCTGAACATAGAACATGGACCTTGTTCACAATATCCCAGCTTAGTGCCCATTGTCTTGTGCTGGAGATACTCAGTTTACATAAAAACTTCGTTTCATGAGGTCAGAAAGAAACTGTAAATATGTTTGTTTTAATACATAAGGAGATGGAAAACTCCTGCAATCCTTGCCCAAGTGGATTTCTAGTCAAAACTATAAAGACATCCATTCTATATTAGCCAATACTTTGGGTATTGAATTATGTGTAGAAAGCCTCAGAAAATGTTAGCTCCTGATTCCAATCACAGGAATTCTCAGTTTTGTTGTTGTTGTTGTTTGTCTGTTCATTTGTTTTTTCTTGCTGCAGTTATATCTATGCTTTCCAAGTGGTGTGTATAAGTGTCTGCTGCTCGTGGGAAAGACATCCCATGAGACATGGGAGAGACCTCAATAACTGTGCAGACAGTCACACAAGGCTTGTGTTTTTGAGAGTCTGTAAATCACTCTCAATACTGATCTCATATTATTGCACTTTTTTGCTTTAAATTCTTATTTTCATAAACCATGAATAAATGTAGCTAGTGGAGAGATGCTTTTCTAGTGGGCAGCTCAAAGCAGAAATGTGATTCCGGGTGCTCTGACTTGTTCTCTGAAGCAGTGGATCCCGACTGACTGCATGGCATGTCTGGTGCCTGTTCTCATTCTCCTCTGTCACTTGGGCACAACACTGTCAGTGCAGTCAATGTCAATATTTGATATGATATTTTCCTTCACAGTTGCTCAAAATGGATGAAATATTCTACGAATGGCAGCGTTTTAAGCTGATGTAGCACTGAAGTGGCTGCTCATTTGCTAATAATTACAGGTTTGAAGAAAGTACCTTGACTCAGCTTGTCCCAGGGTTTGCCAGCAGAACTGCAGTTGGGAGCAATGCAAGCTCCCTCCTGAAGGGCTGGCTGATATGATTCATTAGTAGCTCAGCATCCACCCCACTGCACATACAGGTGGAAACAAATCCCAGAAGTGCACAGACCTACATCAGAGGGGAAAAGCATTTCTAGGCTGCCAAGCCCCTTACCCTGTACAGGCGTTATTGGAGACACTGTTTAACTGTATATTAGAATTTGAGCTTGCTTTTCAGATCATAGAAAAGGTTCCATTACTACGAGAAAACTTTCACCATCAGGTATTAGTCACTCTTCAGCATCTTTGCAATTAAAACATTACTATTGCAAAGTCCTAGAGGCCTAGGAATAGACATGTCTTGTACACTCGAGTGAATGTGAGTGTAACTGTGTGCAGCCATGTGTGGTGAACATGTCAGAACTAACAGCAGGAACTTTGATAAGAGTTCTCCATCAGTAAACCTGCTTGGTAGCTCAAGGTCTTTGAATTGTTATTATAAGTGGCATCCAGAAGGGCTGCTGCAGTTAAAGGTCTGTCAGATTTCCCCACACACAGATTTCCCTAGGGTTTTATTATATATCAACTTTTCCAAGTTATGTTGGGCCTAAAACTACAGCCAAGAACTTGTCAGCACAGACATGGTTTTATCTTTCTCCCCTGAATTTTCCAATGGCTTAGTTTAAGAATTGGTGATGTGGAGGATCAGGACAATATGTGTGCTTTGGGGTACCCTGGAGTGAGAGTCATTAGCAGCAATTAGTAAGAATGAGAAATGCTCTTCTGGAAAGGGAGGCTGGACAGCAGATGAACAGGAGACAGGTGAGGGGCAGAGAAATTAAAACAGATTACATGGATGAATTAATTTCTTCAGAGAAATGACACTTTCAGAAAGTTTTTTCTGTATGACTCAATATTTGGAAAATGGCAGAGCTATTATTTTTGAATTTGCATCTCCCCCCCCCAGAATTTACCATTACCATATTTACCAGACTTTTCATTGATAATAAGCCGAGACTAGAAGTAGACACAAGAGCAGATGCTTCTCATTTATATGTGGGATTTAAAAGTCCTGCCCTGGCAAAGTTTCTGGCTTTCTCCATTTAAGACTGGTCACAGAGGAAGTCAGTCAAACGGCCTGAAGTTCAGGCAGCCAAAAAGCAGAGGAGGTGAGGCTGCTGAGCTGGTACAGTGGGGCAGGAGAGAAAAGGATCCCCTTTGCTGGGAGCAAGAGTAGTAGCAAAGTCATAATCAATGCTGTAGGTAGCACATGCAGGTATTTATGCTGTTCTCACACTTGCACAGCAGATTTAGGAATGTTTCTACTGTAACTGCAGAATGACTTCATAAGTACACTCATGCAGTTGCACAAAAATTAAGATAAACATTTCACAGTTTTCTTGTAATCCCTTGGCTTCATAGATTCACACCAAAATGTGCTGAGCACTGTGAACTGCTGAAATAAGAAAATGGACAGAGGGTTTTAGTCATGTTCTCCTCAAGAGGCATGGGGTAGGTCAGTACACAGAGCCCTGTGACATTGGCTGGAATTTCTAGCTCTCAGTGAGTAAGAAACTGGTTTACTGACTCTCTGTGGTATTAAATCATGTTGCTACTTTGGGAGCAAAGAATAACATAAGGGGTTTTATTCATCTGACATCCCTCTCTCCTGCAAATAAGTGCTGACTACCAATTTCTCTATGCTGTAATGTGCGCTCAGGAAAAAAAAAAAAGCTACTTAGGAACATAAGAAAGTCTAAGCACATATTTTGGTGTACTGTGTAAGAGCTGTCCCGAGTTCTGCAATGCAAGGTACATTCATTTCAGTGCAAAGGCCTTCAGTCAGATTTCATTTTAGTGGTACGCTTTTGGTTGAGGAGGGCACTTGAGGAAAAGCATCCTACCCAAGTGCAAAATAGGATCAGCTGTTCCTTGTGGAGTCTACTGGGTAGGATCACTATTCATAACTCTGGTTCTCTCTCCCGTTAATTTGGTTTCTAGCATATCTCCAACAATTGTTTGCTGCATTTTAAATTTATTTATAATTTTTTAATTCCTATCACTTTGACCTGTCCTCCTCCTACTGCTTCAGCTACATGCAGATGTATCCTGTGTGTTTTTTTGGGAGAGGCAAAAGTGGAAGGCTGCCTGTACGTGGGCTGTGTAGGAATTTGGCTTATTCCTGTTAAATCAGCATGGTAAAGGGGCCCTAAGCCTGAGACACTCCCTATATCAAATTAAGCCTATGACAGGATACAGATACAGTCCAAACAGATCAAAGGTTTGCTTTTGACCTTCCCTGCTCAAGGCAAGCTCTCACCATACAAATAAATCCCAGATGAAAAAATTTATTCAGCTCTTCAAATCAGGTCTCTTTAAATCCATAGTTCCCAACCTAAATATTACAGACTTTCTACCTTATTGCAGGAGGCAAAACTTGTATTTCAGTATTACCCTAGACAATACAGACAGGTCACTTTTTGTAGGATAGTGGCAGCCTGTCCCAGAGAGGCTGGGGATCAGCAGTGGGCCCTGGTGGCCTTTGGTTGGAGTTCAGTGGGTTTGTTTGTGGCACAGATCAGAGGGGTTGGTTGATAGCCTTAATAAACCAAGGGTGACCCATGAGTCAATGTGAAGAACAATCCTTATCCTCTATGATTTCTATAGCACTTCTTAAAATTGTCAGAACATGAAATCATCACTATCTCTGTACTTTATTCCCAATACAGTCTGGCCATAAAATAGTGACAAAACAGCCTTAGCTAAGCAGCTCGCTGGCACAGTTAAGCTTTATCAACACCATATTTGAGTTTTGTTTATGTGTATTTAAATCACACTGTAATCCACACCGTGTGTGCATTCTCCCCTGCAGCCAGGGAGGTTACCACGAATAACTCCCAGTACATCTTGGAAGGCATCAGGGCCTCTCATATGGAGCCATGCATCCTCTTACGTGGAAACCTTCCAAGTTAAGAGCTTGGCTTAGGTGTTCATTCTGCTGAAAGAACTTTGATCCCAAGGCACTGTCAAAGTTAAGTCCAGTTTCTGAAATAATCCCTTGTATCCCTTTATCACTGCCATTCTTCTCCTTTCCTTGGGCCTTAGGCAGAAGTCCCTCCCTCCAGCTGCTTCTGTCCCCAGTTTTGTGTGTGATTTTTCTCCAGATTTCTGAGCTTTCTCTAGGTCTGGAACAGGAAAAGCTAAAATGTCATGAGAGAAACTGTTATATTTTAATTAGAGCCAGGAAAAAAAAGGAGAGATTTTATTATTTTTACATTAAAATAGAAATGTTTTGGAAGTTGGTTTAATTTCTATCAAGGTTCTGAGCATAAGGAAAAGGTTTTAGCCACAGTACTCTTTTCTGCCCTAGGACTTTAGTATCTTGTTAAGGGCTTCAGTCAGGGCAAGGATTTGTTTTCAAAAGAGTATTTCAGGGCATCTGGAGCAAAACACTGCACAACTCACTGCTGAAATGTTTTATTGGCATTTTACCCTGTTTCAGTCTGAAAAACATTTCTGATGACAAAAAGTGTAGTGGAACTAAAATGCAGTTTTTCAAACAGCTGAGGTATTTTTAATGGTGGCTATACCAGGAAAATAAGAATATTGTCCCTTAGTTTACCATTGCACTACAGTGAAAGAATATTGATTTAAATTAAAAAAAAAAAAAAAAAGAACAAAAGAAGGAAAAAAAAAAGAAAAAGCTGAGTCCTTCAGGATATGATCTGAATTTGGACATTTATTTTTTCCATATCAAGCAGATTTTCAGGACTTTGAAACCACAGTTAAGAGTTTAGGTTCAGAAAGAATGTAAAAAATATTTTTCTTCTGTTTAGATGGTTAGTGTGGTATTTTATAACAGCTTTACCAAATGGTTACCAGCTGCAGCTGAGCAGTACAATTTGTATCTACTTAAAAGTGTAGGGTGGGCAATGTGCAGTGGCTGGAGAATCTTCAGCTTTATTTAATCACTTCACTTTGCATTTGAAAAGTAATTCATCATGGAAAGTCAGTGGGGTATAGAGAGCACTAATTGCAGCAAAATATCAAGGACAGTTTTCCTCTGTCTTAATTAAACATTAATGAGTAAAGTTATTTGCAAATGCATGCTGCAGGGATGGACTTGTCTATCCAAGTTTTGTAAATACTGACACTGGGTGTCAAAATAAAACACCTTAATTGATTTATACAGAAATAGTTTAAAAGAGTGCACCTGGAGTGACATTTCTCTAGGTTTTTATAGAGTAGTTTCCTGATGAATTATTTATAAAGAAACTTGGCCTGACCTATCTTAATTACACAAGTGATTGTTTCCAAACTAATCAATTTTGTAAGCAAAGTGAATTCTCTCCACTGTCAGTCCTTACTACGTCAAGAAGGAAATGGAATAAGAAATGCACCTTTTGACAGCAGTTCCTGCAGTGTCTATCAGTGCACTGCCAATGGCACCCTCAAAGTTACTGGTGAGCTCAACAAAAGAGTAATTCTAATCTCAATTTAACTGTGTATTAATGAGAAAGTCAGAAAGTAACAAGAAAGACTGTGAAAAATCCAGTATCAGTACCTAATACTTAGCGCCAAGCCGTAGGGCAAATCAAGTAAACAGGGATAGCAGAAAAGGAAGAGGCCAGATTGTATTGCTTAGTGTTAAAGGGTCATTGAAAATTCTCTGTAGCAGGTATTCAGAAACATCTTAATAAGGCAAACAATAATTCACAACAAATAAAATAATTTTCTCCTCTTCTGTAAGGGAATATTGTAATTTTTTTCTGAATATGTCACATTTATGTAACTTTCTATATGTTTCTTATGATCAGTTCTTAAAACCAAAACAAGCAAAAGAGCCAATGACACCTGAAGCTTGTGAGTTAGCAGAGTAAAGGTGTAAGGAGTGACACCAACTGCTGTGCAGCTGGAGGGGAGCAGCTGTCAGAGGGTGAAATGTGAACAGCCTCTTGCTGAATAGCTGTAGTAGGATGGTGAATGGAAGAATTACAGAAATACTTATTCGGAACTTCTACAAAATCGTGTTCTCGGTGAGAAAACATGGACAGAGACATAAGGGAAGAATTGATTCATGTAAGAGAAAAAAAAGGAAATTTAAGCTCTGCTTGAGGAAAGCTTTGCATTCTATGGAGCTTTCCATTAATTTTTTAATAAAAGTTAATTTCTTTCCTGGGTCGGACATACCTTGTTAATAAATATTGCTGAAGTTGATATTGCTAAAATTGTTTTCATGTGTGTCCTACAATTACCATATTCAGCACATGTAGTTTAATTTCTAAACATGCCAAGTATACTTTGAAATCTTCCTCAGCTTTGGAGGGGAAAAACCATCATCATGATTGACAAACTGTTTGACAAAACAATTCTCAGAGCAATTTTCAGTGGTTCACTGTCATATCAGAAAAATGTATCAGGTACAGTTCCAAAGAGAGAGGTGGCACGACTGAACATTTCCATTAGACACAGACAATAGAATTAAGAGTGACTATATTTCATTTACATGTGACAGATGTATACTTGGCTACATGACTGGAATTCAGAGTGACTTTGAGATGCTTGGAAACAGCTTCTCCAAATTGTTCCAAATTCATGATTTGCAATACTGCGAATTAGCAATTATTTGAATTTCATTTTTTGGAAATATCTGTATGATTTCAAAATGTGAATAATCAGCTCACTGTTTGGTCTATAGCACATTGGTGAACAGGAGAAAAATCCAGAGAATTAGCCTAAGAAGATCTGTAGGTCTCAGATCATAAGTTTCTCACATCAAGCTTTTCTACCATCAGGAAAACCTCGGTGCATGTTATACTTTTATGTTTTGGGGTATGTTAAGGTGCTTTAATCCATTACATGCACTTGGATCACAATGAGCAGCTCTAATATTAAAGTCACAGACCTCGCAGGTTTCTGGACCTTTTCATTTATTTATTTGTTGGGTTTATTTTTGTTTCCAGTGATAAGAATAAAGTCCTCCTGCCTTTTTATCATGGCTATAGCTCTTGCCACACTCTCACAAGAAACCTAGGATGATACTGTCTTCTGTGTCATGCTAAATTTTTTTTCTTTAATTAAAAAAGAAAAATTGCCTAAACCTTTTAATTGGCTATTTCTATAGGCAAGACCATCTTATGTTCCTGTGGGGCCTGGGCTGTCTCACATTTTGTCTTAGCATGGCCCAGGGAGTTGTTTAAAATGTTACACAAAAAAAAATCTGGAATAATCAAATGGTCAAGGTCTGTTTGAATAAGTTTGTGCAGTGTGCACTCAAGCAAACCAAGCCATTGCTCATGGGCAGCATGGCAGTTTTTATTTTGTCGTTTTGCTCGTGGCACTGCTTGCTTCATGTCTCACTTGATTATTACAAAATAAGGAGCCTTTGTGTAATTATATGAGAACCGTCATTGCCTGTGGCTGCCACAGGTGTGGACAGACATTTACCACTCAGCTCTAGGAAACACACCTCATCAGCCTCCCTTTCTGCATGGGCTGGAGCCACTTGCCATGTTTATTTAGTACGAGCAAGCAGAAGAGAAGCTGACTTGTCCTTTTGCCCGCAGCTGCAGTCCTACCCTTGTACACAACATTTATACGGCTCTCATGTTACAAAAATATCTGTACAGATGCAGGAGGGTAGAAGGTTCTGCTTGTACTGGTGTGGGAAGGGGGAAAGGCAATTCCTACTGGGATTTTGTTACACCTGAAGCATTCAGGACAAGACTGGAAAGGTGGTGAGAAAATAATTTTCTCTCCTTTACATGAAAACATTTTAAGAGCCATTCTGAAATGGAGAAACACAAATGATATCTGCTGCTCTTACTGGTGCTATGAAACACATTCCTCTGTTTTTTCCCTGCGCCTGCCTCTCGTGCTGCTAATGAGGAACTCGGAGTCCACCCTGGTTTTCTCACTGCTGGTTTGCACACACATCCTCTGTCGTTCCCTGGTAGGTTGCTGTGACCTTCACTGCCTCACGGGTAGTGGTGCAGACGGATAGCAGTGATCACAGGATCTCATGGTTCAACAAGCCTTGGCATTGGCAATAACTCTGCGAGTTATATACAGTATGTTGTAGCTAGGAAATCACGTGTGCTTAATCAGCACGTGTCAGTATCCTACATTTTCTGTGGTGCTACCATCAAGCATGCAGGAATTTTAGAAAATAGAATAATATGGCAAAATGGAGCCTATAATGGAAAATGAATAGGCAGATTGCCTTCATGTGTGCAACTAATGGACCTAACATCTGATATTCATCATCAGGATTGTCCAGGAAAGAAGAAGAAAAGGAGGGTCAAAGTCTTAGTGTGCTTCCATCCCTTTTCCTGATCCCAGCAGCAGCTCTCACTGAGTAGAACCAACCGATAATCTACAGCTATAAATTGCCCAGACTGGTTTAGAGTGTCTCTGCATAGGCACCAGAGCTTTCATTTACCAATTTTACACACATTTACATGCGGTCTTCTATTTTAGTCAGGTTTGGGTTGAAAATCTTGCTGTATAATTTTGGTTTGAAACTTCTTCTATATATGTTGAACAGATTTTTTTTTTCATAGTTTTTTAAGGCTGTCACAGCTCAAGACTGTTTGGTTTTCCAGCTTTTTAGCTTTGCAGTGTGTTTCCTTGGAGCTTTTGCCAGGTGGGCAGATATTAATAGGTATAAGTGAAATGAGAGATCCTCTTTCAATTTTTTAGGAATCTCCATGTTAATTAAAATTTTCAGCTTCATTGTATTGTAAAACCTACAAAGATTGTAATTGACAACATTGTTGCTTACTACTACCACAGCATTTCTAATTGATGGTAAGTATAGTTGAATACAAGAACAGGTGTTAATTGCATAGTGATTAATGCTTATGATCATTGATGCTGGATGTTTAAACATATAAATCAGGACATGAATGTCAGCAAAAAAAAAAATCAGTTTTTGAAAACGATTGAAGAAGTTCTAATTTTTCATTTCCTCATGTATTATGCAAATAATAGGCCATGGTGACATTTACCCTTTAGCAGAAAGGTTCACAGACACTGCCTAATCTCTCTGACAAGCATGTCATTCAAGATGCTGTCTCTATCAATATTGGTAGAATAATAAGTGGGTTAGAGAGAAATGGGATTAAGGATGAGATTTGTCAGATTTAATCCAGCACTCTGCCCTTTGCCATGCAAGAAGTGAACTTTGGAATTTGTCTACCCCTAATTATTATTTGTATTTTAGTTCTACTTAGCCCTTAGCGATGCAGTTCAAGTTTTGCAGATGAACAAAGTCCGATTTGAACAAAGGAAGTTGACTCAAGGAGTAGCCCTTTGATGGACAGGAGAATCTGAATATCTATTAACTGTGCAGAGGGTTTCTGCATAACATAGCTACCATTTAGATGAGGTATATGGAAAGGAGCATTTCTGTGCTGAAGTTCTTTAAGTACTATGGTGCAAGTCCATAAAGGGAATCGTTTGGGTTTTTTTAATAATACATTTTTTCCTGTAATTATGGCTATCACTTGGGCACTTTATCTTCTCATTTCTGTCCATAATTTCTGTAGATATATTCATATATTCAGAATAAAGATTTCATCAGAAGTAGCCAATGCATTGCAGACATGTCTCTGTTGTGAAATGGATGAGACTCAGTCTAGAGATTCCCTGAGCTAACAGTTACAGGGGCCTGGCAGTCCTCACTGCTGGGTCCCTCTTGCACAGCACAGCATCACCAACTCTTACTCAGGTTCAGTTGCTGCTATCAAAATTCTCAAGGTGTTTAAACTCAATGCATTGTGTGAGAGAACAGGACATAAATAAGCTGTTGTTTAATACTGGTCACCTTGGGGACCTTTTCTGCTTCTCATTTCTGCATGTGGACTTTCCAAGCCCTGATTCATCCCTCCCCAAGAAAAACATATATTGTTATATTTCAGAGAGTCATCCTTACAGAATTTTCATTACTTTTGCATCCTACCTATTTAACATCTCCCTGTTTGTCCTGGGTGGCCGTACAGAAATTACCTGCAGCTCTACCACTTTGTCTTAAGTCTCTGCCTCCTCATTCCATAATTATACAGAGCAAGCAAAAGGAGGATTTAAAGATCACCCAAATTTTGAAAATAAGATCATCATTAACAAGTGTTTTATTTCTGGTGCACTGGAAAATTCCCCGGCAGGAAGAAAGTTTGTGTATATGGAAGCAGTGAATCCTCACTAATCTCAAAGTATGGATTAAGCTCTTCCAAAAGCTAAATTCAATTACTACTTACTGTTGTCTCCTTCAATTATGACTTGTGTTTTCCTTTTTTCTAATGTTAATGTATAATTGTATGAATGTCTTAAAATGACACAAAATTTAGGACATTCTGTCATTGACTCAGAAGTTCCTAGGTTTTTTTAATAATCAAATGGCGGAGCTTTTACACCAACATGAATAGAAAAATCATCCCCTTACAGCACATTTTAGGAGAGTTAAAATGGAGAAGTATGACTGTAATGACTAAAAAGATTCCATGAAACTATTTGTAAGATCAAGGTTGTGAATCACAGAGAACCATTCAAATTCAGTATTTGGCCTATTTTTGGTGCCTACAGTTCTTATTTTTCATCCTGTCCTTGGATAATGGTGTCAGTATAATTGGCACAAGGAGCTAAAAACCATGGGCTGTTCTGTTGCTTCTCAGCTCACATGCTGGGGGTGCATTTGCACAAATTCAAAGTCAACCATAGCTACAAATAGTTTCCCATATGGGTTATGGGGCTATGGCCTCAGGAAAGTAATTTTTTTCAGCATTAGCTTTTGTGGCTGTTTGGTTTTGCCCCTCAAGTTGTAGCTCCTGAGTAAGGGCCAGAGGGGCAGAGTATTTGTACTGCTTGTTCAAGCATCTGGAGTGTGGTTTTCCCTCCTCTGACAGTGCAGCAAAAGGACTCTGCACTTCAATTTGCGAGTTATCAGGCCATAGGTACAGTGCTGTGTTTAAAACACAGGCTTTTCAGACACCAGTGGGGTGTAAACAAAGTCTAAGAATTACTTATAGTGCATCTAGCAGGCAATTTTTAATATTTGTGTTAAAACACAATGTAACAAAGTAATGTATGCCAGGTAGGTGTTGGCTTAATGTGTGTTAACTATATGTTGTGTTACACATAAAAATATTGTAAATGTGTAAAAAATAGTGACAAAAAAATCTCTGGAAATTCTTTAGATCAATTCACCTGCATATTTTTTTTTTCCCATGGAAATATCCAAGTGCTCTTTCTGCGGCTGTGAAGCAAAAGAGTCATAGAGCAGATAAAAAATGTAAACATAATTGCATATGTTAGAGCAGTTGTATTAGCTGGTAGAAGAAAACTGTGATAGTGGTACCTTGGTTGAAGAGCAAAGGGGAGAAAGGAGGTGGCTGTGAATTGGCAACTGCTATAAAAGAACAAAGGAGGAGACTGCTGCTAGTGCGAAGCCTTGAAACATATACACAGTTTAAAAGGACTCGGACATCTGAATTTTTAATTAAAAAACCACAAAACCTTAAAAAAACAAGCATCTTAAACGATCAGTACAGAAATGCTCTCAGGAAAGAAAGGCTATGGAGTTGAGCGTGCGCTACAGGCAAAGTCTGCAGTAGGGTTTCTGACTTAACAGTCAGCCCAGATCTGGGAATGTGATGCAAACACAGCAGTTCTGGTAGGCCCAGGGGGCTCAGGGGACTGGCAATGTCATACAGAAACTTTATGGGCCAAGAGGTTGAAACTGGCACAGATAAAAGGAAGATACTCTTCCCTGTGAGGGAGGGGAGGCCCTGGCACAGGCTGCCCAGAGGAGCTGTGGCTGCCCCATCCCTGGCAGTGTCCATGGCCAGCTTGGACAGGGTTATCCTGGTCTCGTGGAAGATGTCCCTGCCCATGGCAGAGGGACTGGAAAGAGATGGTCTTTAAGGTCCCATCCAACCCAAACTGCTCTGTGATAATCATTAACGAGTGAGAATGGCTTAGCAAAAATTAAGACTCTGATTTTGCTTGGTCCAAGACTACAAAACTCTCCTCAGGGGAAGCCAAGGTATCTGAGGGCTCCCTGTACTTGGGGTCTGAACTGCCCTCAACCACAGCACAGAGAAACAGCCTGTGTACATTACCCCTTATTAATAGGAAAGCCAAAATAAATGAACATTTGTGTATGAAGAGCAATTTCCTTGTCTCCCTTAATGCCTTACTATCATTCTACATATTCTACTCTTCAAGCAACACAGGGGGACACACGATATGAGAAATTTGGGAATCTGCAGTGAGTAGTATTATTTTGAGCATCCGCATGGCAGATGTTATTCCTATCAATATTCATGCTGTAAGAGAAATATGAATTATGGTGTCAGCAGCTTCAACTTGTAAGTAATTTTTATGTTTTCTCTACGAGTATTTCAGTTAAAAATATAAGTTTTTATTTTAAATTTGTTCTCCAAATAATGGACTCCTAGGTAATAAACTGTCATAAAAGACAATGTATATTTTATCTTGCGTCTGTCGTTCACCTTTCATAGTGGTGTATTCATTATCTGTCAAATTAAACAAAGACTTCAAAGCAGAAATCTACAATTTAATAGAAATTGAGAAAACAATGATTGTGCCTTGTCAGTACTCCAGACTTTATTTGTTGATAGCATGTATGTTTCATTTCCCATTAAATTCCAGTTTTTGTTAGTTTTCTTTGCATGTGTGTTGTGTAGTGGTACCAAACCTGATGTTAAAAATCCATGAGGATGAGCTCCATCTCACAGACACCGCTCCTGAAAGGCAGGATGTCTTTATGCCAGGCAATCCAATTTATTGTCCTTTCCCGCTGCTTCCTGGGGACAATTCTTGTAAGCACTAATCTCTGACATGCCTGATGGTACAGTCAGAGAGCTGGAGGTCAAGGGGCGAGAGCAGGACAGAGCTAGGAAATGATCCCTTCCTTTATTCTCAATATTTAAAGATGGAGGTGTTGTTTCTACGTTTGCCAGACAGAGTGTTTGCTGCAAGCCCCTCTTACGCCTGACACTCAGCTTGGTTCTGTACCACAGATGGGCTCGATGATTGTCACCTGCACTTTATGTGCGTGGCCATTCAGTGACAAACCTGTGCTGCCACTTCTGCTCCTCTTCTGTTGCCCTAATTGCATTATCTAAACTTTGAGGGCTTAAATCAGCAATATCTTACTAAAAAGACTGTAGGAACAGAATGTGTTAAATGAAGTCCCTCTGCTACTTGGCAAACCCATGCTGAGCACCAAAGAAATTGAGCTTCTTGAATGAATAAATGATAAATGAATGTCTAGAACATGCCTTTTTAACTTTCAGTTTTATAGGCTTCATATAGTCTCTAATCTCCCCGAAATTTAGAGAATGTAATCCAACAGATAAATTGTAATGGATGCTAGTATGCTTATGTGAAAATTTTGAATTAAAATCCTTGTGTTTCTCATGTTAAAGTAATTCTTAAAATTAAGATTACAAAGCTGCTTTGTAATTTGCCTAATGTCCCAATTCACATTTCTTTTTCTCACAGTCAATTTGAGCAGTTTCTATTATCTTCCAGTTTCAAATGAATCAATCAGCATCTGACACAGCCTTGTGGGTCCTCAGCCATGTTCGCCCAAGGCAATGGAACTGAAATCAAAAGCTACCTCCATGAGTAGGGGGTTATAACTCAACATAGCAAAATGATGTTCTACTCTGTTGAATACAATAAAATACACCATGAATAAATTAGACCAGCTCTATTTTCTGCTGGTTGTGAGTTGGGATTTTTAAGCTTATGCAAGGATTTAATCTATCTAGTCCTTTAGGATCTGATTTTTGAAGATGCCTTTCATTCTGGTCCGAAGGGATGTTTGTCCCTTTCAGTTTTATAGCCTGAAGTTTATACTCTTAATTGAAATTTAATAGATTCCCTCAGGTTATGATAACTCCTTATTACTGTTTCTGTGCAGTAGCTTTGTTCATTTCTGAGGCCAAAAGCAAAATAAAAATAATCTTTCATTTTATTTCCTCCATTTGGAGGTAAACATTATATGCCACCTAAGAACATTTTAGAAAACGCTGATGGTTTTTCAAGTGCATTGTGTCCATAATACATTTTGTATTCATTTACATTCAAAATAATCAGTGACAATACCCTCTGAGCAGTGCATCTTGCTTGGTACCTGATTTGCCCTTGATTAAAACAAGCACTGAAAGAATTACTGTTTTGACCTAATTAAACAGAAAAAGGCGAAGGGGCTCTTCAGTGATAGGACTCTGGGGAATTACTGCCCAAGTTTTTGAAGCTGCCAAGAAAAGCTAAAATGTTGAGAGCTTGCATAGTTGACTGAAGCACAGGTTAACTTGCTAGAATAAAAATGGCAGCACCTTTCTGAACAGGGGAAGTAGAATCATACAGTGATAGAATGGTTTGGGTTGTAAAGGACCATAAAGATCTGCTAGCTCCAACATTCCTGCCGTGGGCAGGGCTGCCATTTGCTAGATCAGGCTGCTCAGGGCCTCATCCAACCTGGCCTTGAACCCTTCTAGGGATGGGCCAGCCACAGCTTCTCTGCATTAGCAATGTAAGTGCTGGGGGTTTTGTTCAGTGCAGGCGGCTCTGGGTGAAGCTGCAGATTCAGCTCTGGGTGGCAAAGCCCCAGGCAAGAGGCTGTGACCTGCTGACTCTTTGCACAACAAAGGGCTCAGGGACCTGTGTCCTGTACAGGTGAGGGGCACCTGGAGCCACAGCAGGATACAAGGACCACAGACTATGCCATGCTTTGACTGGGAGGGTGTAAAAGCCGTCCTGGGTGTAAAAGGTGTAAAAACTTTAAAAAAAGGGTTCCTTTGTTCTGGGTCCCTCCTCAGAGGCCCCAGCCAGAGCTGTTATTTTGTTGTTGCACCATGATTGAATTATTTTAAGGATCTGAATCTGTGCTGTGGGAAACCCGGGGCTGAGCCAGGAAGGAAATGTGGTCTGGCTGTGTGAGTGGGGTGTGCAGGGGGGTGAGCAGGGCATCCCTGGGGTGTGCAGGGGGGTGAGCAGGGCGTCCCTGGGGTGTGCAGGGAGGTGAGCAGGGCGTCCCTGGGGTGTGCAGGGAGCGAGCAGGGCGTCCCTGGGGTGTGCAGGGAGGTGAGCAGGGCATCCCTGGCCTCCCTGGGGCTGCCCCTGCGAAGGGTCCTCCGCCCAGCTCAGGGGTGTGGATGGGATGGCAGCAGTGGCTCCTGGATGGTCAGGCCAGAAACTTCCCATAACATCAAGGGCAGCAGGCCTTGCATGCTCCATCAGATGGCTCCTGTGATGTTGGAGGGAGCAGGGGCACCAAGGGCCCTGCACAGAACTGCAGCAATATGCACTGGCTCACAGCAGAGCCGGTCTGAATCCTGTTAAACACAGCTATAAACGTGTTTTCTGTCAAGATGTCATAGGCAGGCACGGGTGAGTCCAGCAGCAACTTTCTTGGTAAACCTCCAAACCAAGGGTACCAAAGAGGGAAGTGCTGACATTGAGGTTGTGGTTATGCTTCTATCCTTTTCAAGAGCTTAGATTTGTAAATTCTTACTAGCATTGGAACCACAGTCTTGTTCATACCTATGGGAGTACCTATGGCATCGTTAAAATAGCAATGGTTTTTTTTACAAGGCTATTGCCAATACTATACCAGTAGTGGGAGTAGTGGAAAACCTGAATTAATTTAGGTCTAAACAAGGTGTGTAAAGAATGAAAGGTCTGATAATGCGTATGAAAACTTAAGTTCATCTCAATTAACTTAAAAAAGACCCCCTAAGTGTCACACAAGGATGCAGTTGTTCCTTGGTGTCTAGATAGAATTCATCTTGTGTTTAATGTTATCTTTTATAAGATCTATAGTGCTAAGAAATTGGTAGTGAGAACACATATTACACTTACAGCATAATGATTTAACAAGGCTTTCCTTTTACTGTGTCTACTTGACAGACAAGAAAAGCTGGTGGCTTATACCTGAGGGAACCAATGTTTTCTTCATTTCAAACATTTAATTCAAGAACTTAAAGAGTATTACTGGAATATAGGCATGCTAACTTGACTTTCTTGTAGAATGGCTGTATCTTCTTGTGAATAAACTGAAAAGAAATCTTCAGATTTAATTTGCATTTTAAATTCAGAAATACTTCAAAGGAGTCCAGAGTAATGGGATTCATTTGATAATATTAAATGAATTAATTTGTTATTTTCCTGAATATTTGAAAATGTGAGAACTGTTCTGTGGGAAAAACCCTGCAGTGCAGTAATGGCAGCAATGAGGTTTCTAAGTCCTGTGTTTCACTGCTTTTGAGTCTGTGCCGCAAAGAGTAAAATATCATCTGGGCCAGAAATGGAAGCTATAAGACATCCTAGTTAGAGCCTTTTTCATCAGCTCTGTGTTTCTGTGATCAGAGTTACAGATGTTTGTTTTGAGGTTTTTTTCTCTTACGTGTGGTGCTCTGGCTGGTGAAGAGCCTTGTCCTGTGTCAGCTGGCAGCCAGTGCCCTGCTGGCTGGGAGGCTCTGGTCTGCCTCAAGCTCATCTCAGCCCACCGGTCTCACCTTTTCCCAGCTCTCCTCCCCACCCCGCCAGGAGAGGAGGGAGTGAGAGGCTGCGTGGGGTTAAACCACGACAGCTTCTGAAATCCTGTCCGAGGCAAAGGGAAATGTCCTATCCTCTGTTCCTGACCAACTCCTTCAGAGATTAACCATGCCAATTAATGCTCTTTCCTTCATGTTCAGGTGCTTTGCTCAGAGAGCATGGCCAGGATGCTGCTTCTTGTAATAAATCAGCAATTGTCCAATGGCCATAATAGATTAAGGTCACTTAAAGGTGGGTAAATTAATATTTAAGAGACTGCTTTAGCTATTTTGTGCACTCACCAAGGAAATCAATCTTATGTATGGGAGGGAGATTCAGCTGACATTCTTGGTTGTATTGTTTACTAAGAAGATATATTTGAGTCGTATAAATTCTTTTTTCAGTTGACAAGAATTTTGATTTGTAATTTTAATTAAGTTCTTTATAACCTGAAAAAATACATACTTATTAAAATTTCATCCCAGGGTATTGATGACCTATGCTTATATTTTTACAATAAACTGAAATCAGATGCTGATTGGTAAAAGTGTACCAGACAGCATCACTGCAGTGGAATACAAAATTCATAAATGGCAAAATTGTCAATGGTTCACCAACCACTGCATTTCTTGCCCCTGCTTTGGGGGACAGCTGGAATCTGCTCTGTGTTGTGTTGTGTTTCAGAGAGTGTGGTGAGACAAGGTCTCCCTGTGCTGCTGGGGCCCTGCCCTGTGCCAGCAGCAGCACAGCTGGGGACAAAGGTGCACAGCGCTAAAACCACTGGAAATATATTTCTGGAAGCAATGCTGTGGTACTTGGCAGAGCGTGGCTACACAATCCTGCCTACTTACCTGACCTACTGGGGAAGCTGTAAACGTGACAAAAAAAAAGAAAGCTGGTAGCATGAACTGCTGAAAAGTTTAGCACCAGTGTTTTCTTTTTGCCAAAGCTATAAATAGTCAAAATCATGTTAAAAACCAGTGGCCATCAGAAGCTACATCAACTCCTTTTTCAGCTGAGTGGTGGCTCACACAGCAGCTTGGTCTCTTTTAGCCCTGTTATCTCTCCAAGTTTGTTGTTCTTCAGGTTTTGCTTTATTTTTTTTTTTAAGTTAAAAATATATAGAATCTATGTATACGTTGAGATACAAGGTAGTTGACAGATAAAAACTTGATAATTAGACCCCAAAACAAGCAACGAGTCTTCTGAGAATCAGAAAGTACTCTGCGGTAACAAAACATTTTGCTCCTATGTCGGTGCTGCCACAGGGAAGGGAACTGCTTCCTGCATTTGACTTTTTAGAGAACATTTGCTTATACCTTTTCCCTCTGCACACTAACTCAGCCCCTGCCAGCCAGCCCTTTCCCTTTGTTCCCCCTGAGATTAACAGGAGGGGGTGTGCAGATGAGGGTGGGAAAGGGGAACTAATAGTCTATTTATTAAGCAAAACAATTTAGATTTTAAGCCATTATGAAAATTGAAAATTTTAATTTAAAAAACTTAAAGAAAAACCATTTTTATCAAATCTGGAAGTATTTTTATTTTCCTTTTAAAATGTTTGCATAAGTTACATATATAAAAGAGGATTAAAGGAGATTTTAATGCTAATTTTTTTTCTGAACTAGAATGAAATTCTTTTCACTTTAGAGGACAGAAAACTTATTTTGCTGTATTTGCTTTGTATAAGCCTCCAAAACACGCTTCTTATATTTCATTGTCACTAAGTGTGTAGGAAGCTATTCATTTCAGGCTAGAGGTAATTCCGTGTCCCATGAAACTGCTTCAATGGAAATAAATAGATCCCAATTTTAGCATGCTTATTTTGTCAATGATTACATCACTGAGTGCTGTTACTACTGCACTGGCAGATTGCTGCCTGCTGTGTTATACTGCCTCGGATAATGCATATCCTCAAAGTCAGTCGGGACACCGTGTAGGGGAATGCACCAATGAATGTGGGGCACAATTTTGACTTTGGAAGCCCTTGCCCATAAACGTGTCCCTTTGTGATTGATGTTTGCCTTCAGAAATGCTGTAGTGTCCTAGTCTGACACAATTTTTTGTTCGCTGTTGCTTTGTATTATTATTTTTAGAAAATATTTTAGAAGTAAAAAAATGAAACATTTGGAGTTATGTTTTGAAATGCGTAGTTCCTCAGCTGAGGGGTAACAGCAACATCAGAGTAAGCCACTCTAAGAGAGGACACAATAGATATCCAGGATTTCTACAGCCTATCCATATGTAGTGAGGGTGAGTTTAACAAGCCAAGGCTGTTAAAATGTACTCAGATCCAGCAGAGGATGTATAGTGAGACTATCCTTTACTAAAATGCTTGATCCTCCTGAATAGCAAGGATATTAACTTAACTAATGATCCTTTAAATGGGTATGTAAAATATAATTTAAGCTACTTGCAACATGCAAAAGAGAGGCATCATTTGTTACTGCCAAGCTCACTGGCATGTGGAAATCAGAAAATCATTAGCCTTGATAGAAATAGTTTAATACAGCAGGGAAGAGAAGACATTATTTAGGGCAGTTAAATGACAATTGATGCAACTGCTGGCAGAATGCAGAAAAATGAGTGTGATTTAGCAAATGATAAATACTGTACTTAGAACTTATGCATGCATGCAAAAACCAAAAATCTTTTCTCATTATACTACATATTTTACCTAGGAGACAAACTTTTCTAAAATGCAGCATTTACCCACCCTGATTTTTGTCTCCCGACAAGCCTCATTCTTTCTTTGTGCATTGCATGCCATATATCCACATAAGGAATGATATACAGTTCCATCTCTCATTCCATAACCACAGACACACATTAAGAAAGAAGATTTTCACACAGTTCTAACATTTACCAGTAGCAGCCTTGAGTCTTGTTCCAGGTGATGTCAGCTGGCTCTGGCACGAGGCTCACCAGCGAACAAACCAGCTCTCATTCTTACACATGGGACAATTATTTTAGGAATCTCTGGAAGAGATTTTACAGTGAACATAAATGTAATTTCAACTTTGTTAAAGGCCTCTTTTTACAGTGATGATAGTGGAAAGTGACATTAGGATAACTGAGGAGCAACTGGAGTCTGCTCCCCAGAGCAAAGCTGTGTGTACTGCTCAGGGCAAGCTGAGGCAACAAACACCCTGTTCAGTACTGGGGGAATGTAGCTGCATAGAAATTGAGGTTAGAAAGGGAGAAATTACATCTGTATACACTCATCCCCTCTCTACCTATTTATTTTTCTGGAAATACAAAGAAGAAAGCATCCCCCTCAAGAAAGAAATAAACCCAGACGCCACACAGGCACACACACAGAGCTATACATTTCTTAGCAGAACTCACTGTGTACTTGTCAAATATACTTTTCTGTGTCACTGAATTTCCTTGCAGAGGCAGGTTGTAATGTCAGGTTTGGTGCTGTGCCTGTCTGCTTTGGAACCTGGAATGGACGTGGCTGTGTGACTTTAGGGACATGCACCTGAACCTGCAAGAGCTTTCCCTGCTCTCTTGGTTTGGAGAGACATTCCTGCATCGCTCTGACACAGGGCACCAACACCTGGCCTGGTGCCTTCAATCTCTGCTTTTATCTTTAATTATGTAGTGACAAATTTTCTTACAAAGAGAAAAAAAATGTTTTAAACATATGGGTATTTGCCTGGGTGTCTATAGAGATTTGTGTATTGTATGTCAGCTCTGATAGTGGATGAAACATGACAGTAGATTTTTGACTGGCAGGTTTGCACACCTGAGTCCCTCTCATACGTAATACTTCCACTATTTTATTGCACTAATACAGATGGTGACACCAAGTTGACACCAGGTTTGCAATTGCTGGGGTTCTGTTTTAATGAAGACTGTTTAGTAAAGTGGAAGGTGGTTTACATCAATGCATCAAAATATTGTTTATGACTAAACGTATCTTGCTCTCTATGAAATCACTTGAAGTAAGGCCATTGAATATAAGGAAAAGTAAATAAAGGCAAATAAAAACCTTTTATCAGTGCCAAATTTTTCTGGTCAGCTATACACAAAATTTTCTGATTTTTTTTTTGTTTGGTTTTTTTGTTTGTTTGTTTTTAAGTTTGGTTTGATTGTTTTTGTACTGTCTTTTTTCCTCCCTCTCATTGCATCTATTTGTGACCTTAGCAATCCTCAGAGAAAATAATTTGAAGTTTCTTTAGAGCTACTGTGGGAGTGTGTAAGTGAGCTCAGTTTTTGTCCCACACCCCCTGGACCCTCCCCTTCTCTCCCACTTAATTTTTTCATAGTATGATAAATAAATATATTTTTCAGTTGTGGGGGTTTTGAAAGCAAGAGACTGTGAAAAAATCTGATTTTAAAGGTTTTGCTGGAAATCAAGGAACAGAAAAATCAATACAAATAATGGATAAAAGCATAGTGCTGTTTCCTTGATATTTTGAGGCATTTAAATAACTATTGTAAATCCAAATCAAGTACACGTAAAGGATTCAATGATCTTCACAGCTGCAGAAGAATATATGGCTCATTCTAGCTATGAAATCTATTTAATGGATGGAATCAGGAAAGACTGAGAAAGCTTCTTGATCTATACATATTTAACCTATACACTCTTGCTGCTACAATGGGCTGCAGGTATCAGGGTGTGCCAGTCAGATTCTTGTTACCCAGTCGTTTTTTTTGTGGGTGTAACTGAGGCACACATCATTGTGTTTTTGGCATCTGACTGCTCACCACAATTTGGAAGCTCTGGGTAAGAGCCCATAAATCAGGTAGCTCCCACTAAAGATATTTTTCTAAACATGGTAGTTTAGAGCTCAAGCATTAGCTGCCAGAATTTTCTGCAGCCGCTGTGGTTTGGGATTGACAATATCCAGGGAATTTGTCACTTCATGGTCTAAATTATCTGTCTGTCTAAATTTTTGGAAAATGGTATGCTGGAAAAAAGAGCAATGCTCTGGTTCAAAATGTGCTGATCAAGTGCTTGATCTGAGCAACCAAAGCAATATGAAACCGAACACATTTGTTCTGAGGCACAGTAGCAGTAAAGAAGATAGACAAAGGTTTCAGAACTTTTTTTAACAGTCAAATTACAGATGTAGAAATGTATTTTCATTGCTTCAGTACATAGTGTCATTTACTTTTCAAGTCCAGCTTAAAAAAGGCTGAAATATAAGGTGTTATGTGCATGTATATTCATCTACAGAGACACGGCTGTGCTGCTGAATTTGTCTGGATGTTGCCTGCAGCTTTCATGTAAATTGGATCAGACCAAAATAAAGTGAGAGTGATTGTACCAGAGCGTGAATCTGCAAGACAGAGCAGTATTCAGGAATCATAATACTCATGTTTTAATCTCTCTTCTGCTGTGAATGCTAGGGTTGATCACAGTGTTTTCAATGTAAGTGCCTGCACGACTTCTGCTTCTTCCTTTCTTAAGCCCTCCCAAGTAATTTTGAATTTGTTCTTGCAAAGCTCCTGAAAATAAATGCCAGCCAGGACGAGCCTGTGTGCCAGAGTGGAGGGAAGACAGCATTTAAACCTTGCACATCAGCTGTCATTGACACATACCCCAGCTGGGTGGTTCTTTCTTGGATAATAACGATCAGGTGGTGTAGAGTGAAAAGGATGGATAAGGGGAAAGAAAGAGATGGGAAGAAAACTGCAAGAATGTGTGTAATCATACAGTTCATGCTTATGCTTATTCTTATTCTTTTCTTGTCTTCTGTTCCTTGAAGGCTTTTTGTACCTCAGAAGGATTTCTGACCTAGAGTTTGAAAAAAATCTGTCAAATGCTTTTATCATTATTACTCCTTTCTTTTCCTAACAGTGCTTTTATCAAAATATCCCTGCTAGAAGCTTGGAGTCTATTAATTCCTATTGTTGTACAGCATTGACATTGACATTTGAGTTTGTTTCTTTAAAATGGAATAGAGTGAAAATCGTTTAGAAGTCAGAACCAGTATAAACATTACAATTAAAACAATATTTACACTGAGATTGGTTTTGTTTGTCAGATTCTAGTACTGTCTCCCTTATTTGATGAAATTTACTTTTCAAGCTGTACAAGTGGAAAGTGTTAGAAATTGGCTGTAGTGCTAGAAAAATCTGCAAAGCTTATTTAAAATTGTTGCTTAATGGAGAATAATATGTATTCTAGGTTAATTTTCTTTTATGTTCTCTTGTACTTTACTACAAAATGCATCATATGTTGTTCCCATAAGTTCATGGTTAAGTTATATGCAGAGTCAAGTAGAACTTTTGAGTGTTTCTGTAGCAGCAGATAAAAGCATGAACAGATGATTCAGGCTAAACCAGACCTGTAATAGCATAGAGTCCGTCATGTTTAAGCACTTGCAGTCCTCATCATCGTCTGGGTTTTTCTCACATCCAAACAAAAACTATGGGTTTTGTCATGGACAAAACATATTTTAATGAACTTTCTACTGACAATGGTAGTGAATGCTCAAAAAACTGGGTCCATTTTAGGAAAGTATACACTCTTATAATTGTTTCAAGGTACCTTTTTAATCAGAAAATATTAAGTATCTTCTTTGAATGAAATGAAGGGTCTACTTGGTCCTTAAGCAAATCATAGTTATAATGGGCATGAAAATACAGAAATTCAGTTCTCCTTTAATACAGCAATTGATGGTTCTAAGTCTGTTGGGTGGGAGGGAAGCTGACTATCTTTAGTTTCTGAAGAACGTGAGGGGGTTATTTAGCTTGTCTTTGATTAATTTCTGGCACAACATGACACACATTTGTGCAATAAGGGTGCATCACATCGGAGCTGCTTACTTGAAACAGTTTCATCTTACAACACTGAACTTGAGTTTAAGTGAATGTTTTCCTGCCCAGGCTGAGGAAGGTGACAGAGCACGGGGAGCAAGGTGACAGCTGTCTGGGAGCTGAGCTGAGTTGTCTGGGAAGAACTCTTCTCTGAAAATGGGGCTTGACATTTTTTCATGTAAATATCTTATGGGTAAAGTCAGGTTTCAGGAATGGCGAGGGGGTTCGTTTATGCAGGGCTTTTTCCCTTTTAGGCTTTCTTGTATGCATCTGGAATCTGGTCATAGAAACAGTGCTGCTGCTTCATCAGAGGCTGGGGCACGTGTGCATTTTAGAGCACCCCCTGAACCTGCCCAGCTCTGGTTCTGTGCCTAAAGGAGAGGACCAGGCAGACTTACTGCATTAGGCTGAGTTTCTGAAAGGTTGCAGCTTCTGAAAGGTGAGGGAAACGCACACAAGTCAAGGAGGTGAGATAAGATACTGCAAGAAAAGGAAATGGATGATGTGAAAGGAGGCACAGTGGCAAACGACTCATAGCCAGCCTGAGTCCAGCTATTTAATCACTGTCAACTGTTACTCTGTAATTAAATTATAAATCCTGAGGTTTTAGAATTCTATCTTGAGTTGTAACCTTTTTTTTCAGATAATGGAAGGTTAGCTATCTCATTAGGGTTTGTTCTAGGCTGGCATTAGAAAGTTGATTTCTTTATAGCTATATATAAATATGCATAGATATGCCTATGTGTATTTAGATAAAGATTGTTACATATATTTCCCAGATAAATAATAAAACATTGAAATACTCTACCAGGTTTTGGTATTCATTGTAACTCAGGAAGGTAATGGTGGTTGTACCAAAGGAAAAAAAGGCACTTCAATTTCTCCTACAGTTAAGATAATTAGCAAGTTAATGCTGCTTCTAGCCTCTCTCTTCCATTTCTGTGTAGGCTGCTGAATAACTGGAGACTAGACAAGACTATAACTAGAGAGGTGACAGAAAGGAAAAATACCTTGACACTTTATCTGTGTGGTAGATGGTGAGGCACAAGTGGAGTTACAGTTACAGTGGCAGCAGGCAATAACTGCTGGTTGTGAAAATCTAAAGATTTTCTTTGGAACGTATCTAGTACTGGTTCTCAAACTACCCATTCCATCCTCTACATAAGTACTGATGAGTAATTATTTACTTTTTAAGTGCTATCACTGCTTACTCTACTAAGAGTTCCTCGCAAAGTATTGTCTTTATAGGACCAAATTCTGAATACATTCAAGTACTGTTTTTTCTAGTTGTGTTATCTTTTCCATTTCCATCTATTTTTATGTGAAGATGTTAATTTACTGCAACACCAACTGTGAGAAAATACTGCAGTGGCAACAAACAAGAACAGTTTCAGTGTGAGTATCTATAGTAATAGAATAATAATTTTTGTAGATAGTTGCCAGTCAATTAGAGTTCTTCTTTTCCCCTACTTTCTCACAGTTAGTTGTATGTTTCACATTTCCTTTTCCATAAATTGCAGAGGGAACCAGCTTAGTGAATTCTCTTTCCTCTGAAGATAAATAGAATATACTTTCACATTACTTGCAATTAAAAAGATAAGTGAGGGTGTTCTATGTGGAAAAGTTTATTTAGATCATACACTATGACACACATTATCTACAAAATGGGTCTTTTTTCTTTCTGGTGCTCATGGAAGTACTCTTAAGAGTAGGCAATATGGGTTACTAAATCAAAGTATATCAGCTAATGGTGAATAAAGAAAGATAAAGAGAATGGTGTAAAAATTGCGTATGCTCAATCAAAACAGAAAATTTAACAGCCAATGACACATGCTCTTAAAATGTTATGCACGTGATGGATATGCTTGAAACTTTAATAGGTTAGAAATTCCTTGTTTTCATATTGTGTTTAAAAGTGTTTAGGATTTTTTTTTCTACTTCTGTGACTCTTGAAAGCATGCGTTTATATCAATCAATTCCTGACTTGTTAGAGTTTCAGGTATGGCATAGTACACATAAATTCTTTTAGTATCCTATAGAAATTTCTCTGAAGCAACTTTCCCCAAAACGTTACATAATTATCATAATAATTTTATCATACAAACTTGGTTGTGAAAGCTGGATTTTCTTTGGACAATGAAAACTAGCATCTCTAAATTTCTGTTAGAAGCACCCCACGGTGGAAAATGAAACAATTTTGCTTCTTATGTAAGAAATGAGTAAAATAAACTGTGATTCTTCTCATTTTCTCTTGCTTCTGATGCCTTAGGGTATTTGTTTATTCATTGACACGAATAGGATTTGCCATAAAATCTGGAAACTAAGTACAAAGTTCAAACGTTTGCAGTAGTTAATAAACAGTGCTGCTGTTTAACAATTTCATTGTCATGATGGCCACAAAAAAACCCTATTGGATTGACCCTGTAGTGAAATAATAGCAGGAGTGTGGTTAAACCCGTTTGAACTGCCAGGTCTGAAAGTCTGAATTCAGTGAGTAATCCTCAAAACAACAGCAAAGGAAGTCTAGTTCAGAGTTTGAGAAAGGGTGAAAATAAGAAAACTGTTGGTAAAACTGGAGCTGCTGCTGCCTGCTGCAGTGAGCTGTTCAGCTTTTCTGGTTTCTGAGATTCCCAGTAGGATTCTGTAGACATCCGACTGGAGATTGGAAGGCAATACAGGATGACAGTACAAGAATATAAAAAATTACCAGCGAGTTTCTCAGAACATCTTTAAACCACACAACCCATTTTAGGGTCTTGGGTTTTTTGTTCTTTTTTTTTATTTTCATCAGTAGGGGACAGATTTTGTTTTATAGGAATGGTTCAAAATATACCCATCAGGTCGATTAAATTTTGACGTGCCTTTTCACATGGGTAGTGTGAAATCTCAGCTCTCACAGCTGAAGAGCTGATCACATAGCTTTTGTGTAGGCAGGAAAATTAAAACAAAACATATTCCTATCACCCCAGCAAATATTTATTGTTTAGTTAAGGATTAAAAAACAGACACATTGAATCTGTCCCTGGAGTCTGGCTTTGGAAATCTGCAGTTGCTTTAGTGCCGTTTTTATTCTAATCAAAATTGTCTGCTTTAGGGGAGATCAATTAAGAGTCACCTTCCTCCAAGAGTCTGGAGGCAGTTTTTGTAAATTAATCAAGTTCCCAAATACCACTGTGAAATAGGTAGAATAATACCTCTTTTACAAATGAGGGAAGGGACACACTTCAGTCACATGCCTAGCTCAAGGTCATTTAAATTGTTAAATTGGTGACATAGCTCATTAAAAAATTTCCAGTTCCTTTTTGCTGCATCCATTGGATCACAAAGTCTCCAACAAATTCCTCAGCACCCAGGGAAAGTCAAATATTCTTTATTTGAAGACTTTTCTTTCTGTAGGTGGCCAGTACTTCCATTAATGTCAGTAGCTGTGATTTTTGACTGTTTTGGTTTTTTTCCTGTTGACTCATTGAGCCTGACTATTTGCTGTCTTAAAGCTCTGCTTTGAGAATTTACCCAAGCACCCTCCCCAAGTTCTGGGAAACATTTTACTGTTTGAGTGACACCAAGTTCGTAACTCGCCTGTCAAACCTTTCAGAGGGTTTTCCCAGAAAAGTTAAAAGACCTCTTGGTCTTATAAATATTCTTTTAAATTTTAATGCCTAACAAAATCCTGGCCATTGAATCGTCTCATATAGAAGAGAGAAATTCCAGGCCACGCTTGTTTTCTGCTGTTGACAGTTAATGCTACCCTCATTTTGGCAGTATTTATTAGTGCTGTTTTTTGGTTTTCCTTATTTTTGTCATCCTTTCACTACTTTGCTTGATGCTCTTTCAAAACTGTGACACCCTGTCTCTAGCTGACAGGACAGGTGAGTTTCAGTCCTTGAGGAATACTCCTTCCTGCCTCAACAGAGGAGCATGGATAGAAATCCTCCTCTGGAGAGACTGAACATATCATTTCTTTGACGTGCTTAGCCTTTGCTGACCAGACAGAGCCCCAGGAGCCGAGGTGTGCGTGTGGGTGACAGTGCATTGCTCTCTCACAGCTCCCTCCCCACCTCCAGCCTCATGTCCCTCTTTTGGAAGAAGCAGGGGTTTACTTCCATCTGTGAAGAATCAGTGATTGTGTCTTAGATGATTTTACTGCGAAGTTTAATTATTTAAAATATCATTTGAGTTCAATTTGAGCAGCTGTTTTTATAAATGTCACAATACCATCTATTGGAGATGCAATTGCTGCATTAGGATTTATGGAAACTAAGCCCAGTCCCTGCCTGAGTGTACTTTCTGTAGATTGATTGGCCATATTGTTATTTAGCATCTGACAGAGCACGGAAGAATATTAGGTATGAAACATTAATCAGGAAATTATGCATTGCTTTCACAATTAATGTGCAACTGGACTTTACTTTGTAATATTGTATTAGCTCTTAACATGCAAATTATTGTAGGTAATTACCTCATTTTTCAGTGGCCATTTGATGGATTGAAGTTTCATGCAGAATGTTCAATGTAATTTAATGCCTTGCAATGATTTGCTTCTTTACTTTTTCATATGAATCTTAGTTTTTCTTTATCATACATCAGGCATGAAGAGCCTACAGCACTGTAAAACCTAATGTATAAAGTTCAGTTTTTCAATCCTTTTAACTTTAGAGCTGGCAATTTGGTCAAGTGTTACAGTAAAGATGTCTCTTGCTGCAGTATGTTAAAAAAAAGGAATTGCCCATGATTCTATTTATAGCTTCACACAAGTGAAGCTGCCTTTGCACCATCTGCTTGAAACAAAAGTGAAACAGTAGTCTACCAGGTTACCCTTTTTATTCCCTAATATGTGAATGTATTGTATTCAATAATCTGTGAACAGTCAAGTAATAATGCTTCAAGAGAAATAATAGAATTATACAATTAATTGTTGAAATGCTTCAGCAGTTTTAAATGTACGAGTGCTGGGTGCTTGGTTTTTGTGTCTCTGAGGTGTATACAGTTTCACATTATATATCAGGAAGGCATTAGCATAACAAATACAATCTATTAGGAGGTCTCTGGCCTATGGAAATATTTTCATGTATGTGAATAACTCTGAAAATTGGGGTAATTCTTTCTTCATGTTTTCGGATCTTACATGTCAAAGTCACAAGTATTTGTTATGATCTTTTCAAAATCCTGCTTTAGTAAAACAGCTCCTCTATAAAAGTCAAGCAATATAAAAATTGAATGCTTATATTTAAATAGATTTTAACAGATAATAAAGCCCTTGAGATTAAAATGGTTTCATTCACCAAGACAGACAGTTTTCCCTGCAGTGTGCAATTTGTGTCACATTATGTGAAATTTCAGAAAAAACGATTTAAAATAAAAGCACAAATAAAAAGTATCTTATAAAACGAAACCAGAGATGTGCTTTTAGTCCTGAGTCAAGTAGAGAATGAAAGCAGGATATGAGATCCTGTGTGTAAACACTGAGTTTTTATGACTTGATTTGTGTTCTTTCCTGCCTATGTGGCTTTGAAACTTAAATTTCCAGCTGTAATACCAGAATTTCCTCTCCCTGACATCTTCTAAGAGGTTTGTTCATTGTTTTGGGGCTTGTTTTTTAAAAAAAATCAAGTAAAAAGCCTATAGAGTTAGACTATGTCAAACATGAGAGAATTGCTTTGCACTTGTAGCTAACAGTTTGGTGTTTCAGAATATGGAGTTTACATCACATAATTGGTTCACCAGCAAAAAGGTTTATATCATGTCTGTTGTGATAAGAGCTACTGTCATTTTCTCAGAAATGAATATTTAAATGGGAATGGGAAATTGTGCATCTGAAAAAAGTGTTTCTCCCATCTATTGGCAATGTCAGACATTCTGTTACATGAAGTTTAGTACCTAGAAAACAGTTCTTTTATCCAAGCTATGAGCTAGTGGACTGATGAAAACACCGTTTCTTAATAAGTGATGGCAGGAAAATGGATGAGTCGTGATCCCTAAATGACACACTAATTAACAATGCATGGGTAATTCAGGTTCATGCCTTTATCAAGCAAGGTTGGTTGATTTTTAGAGATGGATGCACCTAGTTTGGAAAACTTCTCTTTAGGATGATGTTTCTGAGGGAATTTGGGACATATTTGCCAGCTGGAAGCATGTTTGTATTCTGAGAAGGGCAGGAGCACACCCGATGTGTCACTGCGTGCATGCTGTAGTGCATCTACTGAAAGAAAACTGGGAAAGTGCTCATTAAAGTTAACTTTTTCTCTCTCCCTGCTTTTCCCAGCCCAAAGGTACACCACGTACAGATAATACTAATGGCATTGCACTCTTCACCTAAATAAAAACGGAATTAATTTTTAATAGCAAAAGAGCAGCAGCCATAAGGAAGTTCTGCCTCTATAGTCTAGAGTATGATTTAAATATGTAGGTGACCATTCAAAATACTGTACTTTCCTCTCATTAACAATCCACTGCCACGTATGTGAGCTATTAATATTTCAGGCCTAAATGGAAAATGAGCAGAACAATCTTGCCAGTTATCCTCTTCCTCAGAGCAGTAGGAATTGGTTTAAATATCTCTACCAATCCCACTTGAAGGCTGGAAATTAAAGTGGGAAGTGAGTTGTGCTGTGCCACGCAGAGATGCATGACATTGCATATGTTGATCTCCATGAACTCTGCTGTACAGTGCCAGGGAGAGGCTCTTTCTGGGTCCAGAAAGTGACACTGGGTGGTAGTTCCTGCTGTTTCTCATCTAGGCAAACCTCCCCAGCATTTGCTAGTGTAATATAAGGTACCTTAAACACGGACTGAAATCAGCCAGAAATTATTCCATTTTTTGCTGTTACTTTCTCCTTCAGGAATATGACTTGGTAATTTTGCCTGTTCATGTGCTGATTGTGGTAAGAGAGTGGATGTTGGAATGTGTCTTAATGATGCAGATGGTGACTGTCTCACCCAAGCAATGGTATCCTCAGAGGAGGCACGTGCATATTGAAACTCCTATTTAAATAATTAACTGGGTGAGCCACATATAAATATAAAAATATTTATATATAAAAATATAAAACTGTGGTCCTTGACGGGTGTTGTGTCTGCTGTTTGCATTTTCTTCAGGTTCTTAGGAGGCATCTGTAACTTTAGGTAGCAGTGGCATGTTCTTCTTTCTATTGGAAAATAATGTAATTATCAAATTGTAGAGGATGTAACTGAGCTCTCTGTTGCCTTTTGCTTGCTGCTTTTTTCCCTAGAGTAAGTTCTTTTCTCCCTGGTCTTATATTACATGGCAGGTAAAACCATAAGTAATGTCCCCATGTTGCTAAGAATGGGGAAATGATATTTGTCACCATAGCTAATAATTCAGGAACAAGCTCTGGGGAAAAATAAGAAAAAGGGAAAAAAAATCCGATATAGAGGTAAGACTAACCCGTATGTTTTACTTCACAAACTATGTTTCTTAGTTAAATTCTGTTTTCTCCGCTCTGATCCCACAAGTTATTCATAATATTTACTTCAGCTTTACTTTAGCTCTCATCCTGCTTTCTCTTTACTGCAAATAAAATTGCTGTATTAATAGGTAAGTTTGTAAAAATTAATTTGAAACAAATTAAAGACAATCTGAGTGAAACAGAATTTTGGTATAAAGAAATTAGGCTATGGAGCTTTGATGTTGACTTAAATAATTCAGGTAATTCCCATGAATTCATTGTACCATGTACCAAACCAATTTGAACTGGTAGCTGTTCCATTTTGTCAATATTAGAAATACTTGCATCTTTTTCAACTCAGAATCATTTAAACAAACTTGAATTATTGCCTCTTGCTGAAGTCATTAAAGACCAAATACATCAATTGTCATATAGATGCCAATGATGCAATAGTATTGCATAAATCTATTTTCTATCAGATAGCAAAATAATCTACACAGACCCACGGAGCAGTGAAAGTCTAACAGAACATGGATTTCACTCCAGCATGGTGCTAAAGTGTGTCTTCCAAAATATTACAGCAGATTGATACCACATGGACGTTAAAAAAGCAGTACAAGGATTAACTGGGAGCTAAAAATTTGTCACAGAACAATTACAATAGTCTCTATAGTAAGAAATGGGTATCTAAGACAACAGGAGTTATTGCATTCAGTCACAGAGTAGCTTTCAGCATCACTGCAATTTTTTACTTGTAGTATCAAAAATAATTCAATTGTATGTTTTGAATTGTTTGGCAAAGTAAGGCAGGTTATTATGCAACCTTCATTGTCTCCTCTACTCTATCCACAATTTCTTTTTGGATTACTGACATTTCTCTATCTCCTGGAATGTTCAGAAGTGCCAAAATCAAACAAACTGATTGCTATAGCAATGCTGTGAGAGAATAGTTGAGTCTTTTATGCTCAGCAGGAGCTCTTCCCTGGAAAGGCTGTGTGAGATCATATAATACAACAGAGATGATATTGCAGTGAGGAAGGCCAACCCCATGCTGTGCCACATTACCAAGAGTGCAGCCTGCAGCTTCAGAGGAGTGATCTTCCCCCTCTATTTTGCACTTTTGAGATCACAATCTGAGCGCTGTACCTGCTTTGGGCTCCTAGGACAGGGAAGACATGGACGCACTGGAGAGAGTCTGCTGGAGGGCTGTCGGGTAATTGGGCTGTAGCAGGGCTTCAACATGGTCTGCTGCAGTCAGCTGAGTCAATTCTGAGAGGTGCAGACTGGTGAAGGGGGTGGGAGGGATCGGTGGGGCACTGACTGGGCTCCCAGGGCTGTGATGAGAGGTAGGAATCCAGCTGGTGGCCAGGTATGACCCGTGTCCTTCAGGGATCTGTAATGTTAAATGTCTTTAACGTGAGCTGGAGCACACGTGGTACAAGGAGAGACTGAGAGAGCTGAGTTTAAGACTGACGACTTAAGAGGGGAAGGGGAGATCTGATGATGTCTGTAGTGTTTGATGGCAGAGTATAGTGAACATGAAACTATAGCCTTGGAGCCTTATGGTGAGAGCATGAGAGGCAATGGTCATGAGCTGCAACATGGTTCTGGTTAAATGTAAGAATGTTTTCCTTAAGAATGTGGTTAAAATTAGAAGATTTCTTCAACTGCTTTGCAGTGTCTTCAAGCTTGCTGATTTTCAAAGCTTGACTGGACTATGGCCTGATCAATCTGATCTACTTGAGTGGACTGAGCAAAAGGTCTCTTTCAACCTAAATTATTCTATGATTCTGTCAAATTAAATACAATATCTTAATTTATAAAGATAGATTCAAATGCATTGTCAATAATGAAATTCTTTAAATGCAAAATCATATAGAAATATTTATATTTATTTTTAAACAAAACATTGGACTGCCTGCTGACTTCAGTGTATGGTCAGTGAAGCAGAATTCAGTTCCTTCTGTTCAGAAGTGAAAAGCTAAGTCATGCAAGTAATGTCCTTCATTCAGACTCTATTAACTTTTTGACAAATGAAAAAAACCAAGAAAATAAAATCTAAATGCAACAAACTGAATTTCCCTCCATCGGGTTCCTTCATCCTCTGGTTCCCCTTATTCCTCTACTTGACCCTCAGCCCAAACCACTCTCACGGCTGCCGAGGGGCCTGTGGAGTTTGTCTGGCAGTTCAAGTCTCCTGCAGCCGTTCCCTCCTCAGCAGGAGCACCAGGGAGCTGTGCACTGTCAGCAGCCCCACTGGAACCCACGGGGTGTCCAGGAGCACTGGGGACACGCAGAAGGATCTGAGCCCCACAGAAGCACCCGTTCAAGTGACGTATATGATGACATGAACAAGAGAATATTGTATGTTAAACCCTTACAGAAATAAAAGCTTTTCTGGTAGCTAATGGCAGGAGCTGAAGCAAAAAGGATATTTCAACAAATTTGTAAAAGTCACTAAGGAAGAGAGATGAAGGCAGGAGAAAATACAGTAGGGAGTTAAAAGTAATTATATAATCAATAAAGGATAATTTCAGTCTCTAAGAATCCATGAAATGTATTGCATTGCTGTATCTTTTTAAGCTGATATAAAATGAAATTCAGTTTAAAGAAAACACAGAATTGGGAACCAATTTTTACAATCTGTAAAAGTTTTCAAGATTTTGTTTTGTGTGTGATTATTCTAAATTAGGATAAAATCTTCTGAAAAATACATGCTAGCATGTTGGTAGACAACAGTCAATATCTTTCCTACTGTAATTTTTAAAATTGTAAATAGTGAATATTCAAAATACTGACTTCCCCACCAATCATGACAGCTCCCTTCTTGCATTTGTTGGATTTTCAACCAGGCACCTTCATGCACAGAAGATTTGCATAAGTAACAAAAAATATATTCTATCAGAGAAAGAGAGATAACCTAACTTTTCTGAGCTGTTGGAAGCTTGAGATTCAAGGCCATCTCTGAATAAAACTTTTCAATTTCACATGCCCCAACTCAGTTCTCTCTCTTTTGTGCTCGGGGTTCTCTGGATCATGGAAGAGAACTGATGTGCCACAGCTCTATTTTTCTGCTCAACTGTACTGCTTAAAGTAGTATTTCATGTACTTATGGTGATTGGTGCTCAAGTTCATGAGTTTGAATTCTCTGAGTGTTTTCTTTCTTTATCCAAGCCGGCTGCACTTGTTTTGACTTCTCTCCATGATGTCACGGTTACATAAAGTGTGTCAGTCAAATGAAGTACAGCAGTTCACTCAAGGCTGTCAGGCTGAGTGGTGCCATTCCTTGCGGGTTCTGTGGTCTCTGTGTGGATTATAAATCTCTGCTTTTAGAGAGTCCTGGTTCCTGCTTTTCCGTGCCAGTGAGCTGGGGGCACAGGCAATACCCTGCTGAGTGCTGGCCAGTAATCTCAAACAGCGCCGCTGGGAGATGGCCCAGAAATTATAGGAATAAAATGGTGGTCTGGAAAAGCCAAATTTTAGGGATTTTTTGTTTTATATAGAATATAGAAATATTTTTTTTTAATTATTCTTAGAAAATAGATTGGCTTTAATTCATTAAGAAAGAGATCAGCTTTAATTCGTTGATCTGTGATATTCTCTTTAAACTGCTCAAAGCACTAAGCAGTCAACACTCATGTAAATGCTAGAATTATGAGCTTTGTGTTTCCTTAGAAAGGTTAAACTGGTTTCAAGTGACATACACAGTGTCCTATGAATACTGATTCTCTTGGAACAAGAGATTTTGCAGGTGCAGACTGAGTTTTCAGTGTGCAAATGTGTTTTTATGGATGTTACCCAGATCCTCTCTTCTGTTTTATTCCTCTAGTGTTTTACTTTGCTTATCCTGAATTGGCCTGAGAGATTTTTAAAATTCAAAAAGGGTCTTCTGAAAAATGCAGGGGGTGTTTCATATCCCCCTCAAGACCTTCAGCAGTATGAAATGCAATACTGGGTCTTTTGTGTTAGCAATTATATTTCTGAAATAGAAGATATTGAATATTTAATTTTCCCTGCAATTTAGGAAATAGATAAAAGTCACTATTGTTGAAATTACACAGATAGTGTTTCACAAATAATATACACAGTAATTTAGCATTTCTGTCTGTGAAATAACCATAAGCAGGATATTGTTGTCTAAGTTTAAGTTTTAAACTTCACAAACTGATTGTGGATGGTTTGTAGCAAATTTTTTGATTCTCAGTGTTTCTTCCTTGTCATTCAATAAGAATCCTGGTATTGATTATCAGGATTTTTAAAAAAATTGTATGTAAAGATGCTGAGTGTAACCACACACATGAATTAATACATTAAATCAATGTGCAAGTGTACAAGAGTTTTTGAATATAATAAAAATGTTTAATCTTTTAAAAGTTTGTGGAAGTTTTTACTAATTTAATATAGTTCTGTTCTTTTAATTAGCTAATCATCAATGACCATTGTTATTAATTCCAAAGTAATCTACCACAGTAAAACTTTAGGTGCAGATATGATGAGCTACTTTCGCAGCATTTGCAGAGCTATAGCATTTCCTTTCTTCACGTGCTATTGTTCTGTCCCATGGTCCACACGATTTGTGTGTCCTGGCGTGAGGGTAGCAGCACCTCTCATCTGACTAAAACTCATGAGCTCATCTCCCGACAAAGTGAACCTTGGCACTTTGCTAGTACAGTGCAGGGCTGGGTGTGCACTGGTACAGAACGTGACAGAGGCAAAGAAAGAGCTGTGGTTAAAATGCGGAATGAATGTGATGCCGTGGAGTGGCTACCTAGAACAGAGGCTAGACAAGATTAAGAGAATAAAGTGGGTATTTATTAAAGGCCTTCAAACAGGTACACCTTGGGCAGTCAGAAGCCTTCCAGAGGCTACACCCAAGATGGACAATAGCCACGAGTTTTTCAGACAGATATAAGTTTAGTCCATTTACATATGAGGGGTTAATCCTTCAATTACAGCTTCAGGTAATGAAGTCATATTCCCCCAGTTTGCTCCTCCTCCCATTTCACCTTTGTTTATGCTTTTGGGGGCCTGAGGCTGTGGCGCAGCCCTCTGGCTGCCCAGATGGCCAGCTCAATGGCCAGAGGCACGCGCCCTTCCCCGGCTGTGGTCACGGGTGGCTGGCGGCTGCTTCAGGCACTGGAGGGCAAGCGGGAAACTCACACAGGGCCCGCTGGGCCCACCGACGTGGAGGGAGCAGAAGGAGACAAAAGAGGCAGGAGGGACTCTTCGGGGAAGCAAAGAGGGTTTATTCTGGGGAGTGGAGGGTCAGGAGCACAGGGGGAACTACGGGTGAAGAGCCCAGAGCTGGGCATTACAAAGTGTTATATACCAAGGGAGAGGGGCGAGATACATTCTAAAATAACCAATCGGTGCAACTCAAGGAGGTGGTACAAAGGTGGGGTGACATAGAAACAACCAATCCTGGCAGTAAAGGGTGGGGAGCTCTAACAGGGAGCCAACCAGCAACTAAGTAACATTGAACGCTCTGGAACATAACCATATTGGGGAGAACTGGGGAGGAGAGAACAATAACCAATGGGGACACGGGGATTAACATAATCTGCATAACTGGGGAAAAGGATCATGGGATGAACACAATTTCTCATGCTAAGAAGAAGGTTAGGGAGATGTTTCCAGGTCCTCCCAGCGGACTCTCTTTGGGAATTCTGCCGGAGCCCGCTCAGGCAGCGCGGATAGTCATTTAACCACTGCAACAAGGCTGTAGGGTGTCCTTGGATCTTAGGCCTAGAGGAATTGTCTTGTCTGACCAAAATGTGAAGACAGTTAACTAACACTTTATGTGGAGTTTAGAGTTATGCACTAATGCAGTACAGGATTTGAAAAATATAAAGGCTAAAATCTTAAGGCATCAAATGTCAATACAAATTTGGATTACAAAAGGGCTTATTGCCAGAAGGAAGTTAATATAGAGGAGACACCACCCAAGTGTTTGCCTCAGGAAACTGCTGATTCCAGAGATCAGGGCTGAACTCATTGGGAGGTTAAGCTGTCCTTTCCTTACCGGGTCCCATCAGCAAAACTCTCTGTGCTGGGTTTTATGAGATAAGTGAGCATAAATTCCTGCACGTAATCAACTCGAAAGGAGAAAGAGCTTCTGGATCTGTAGATTGAAGTAGGACCTAGTGGAAAATTTCTTCAGCACCCAGGAAAATTACCTTGGAGCCAAGTATTGTGTATTTTAAAGCTATGAGTAAAAATTTAATTTGAGATACTAAGAATTTCATATTCCATAATTATTTTATCATTGTAATCCTTATCTAGAGAACAATGTCCTGCATTGCTTGTTTCATAATTTGGGACATTGCTCTTCCATTCATGGGCTGCTTCCAGAAATTAAATGCCCAGGGCCGTAACTATTTATTTAGTTGGGTTTGTGCCTAAAGTCTTCCTGTCTACTCTTTAGAGAGAGAATTTTATTGTTACTGAATTAGGTTGGGAAATGAAGACTTCAGCCCAAATTATAATTATTTTTCTGCATCTGCTCCAACCATTTACATGGTTTATGCTTGTAAATTAGGTGTTAATGGAATCCAAGTGGGGTAACAATGTGGAACATCAGAACTGCAATTGACTGGAGAAGTAGATGACATTCAAATATCTCTGAGGAGATCATTTGAGCAATAACTCTGGGGTGTTTATATGACATGTGTGGAAACATCATTCTCTTACAGAAACTACCTCAAATATAAAGAGAACAGAAAATCTACCTTATACAAGGAATTGTACTTTTGTTCTTTTCATACTTTTCAGAGAATGGATATTTTCCTTCTTGAACTTGTTGTTTGGGTTGTGTTTTGTTGGGTTTTTTCCCCCCTTGTAGCACAATCACTCAGCCTTTACATTTCAGATAAGCAGCTGTTGCATGTATCAGAATATCTGCCCCTCTCACGAATGTTTTGTACTTCCCCCCCCCCGAAAGCACCAAATAGAAGTCAGCTCTCCAGTGCTTCTCATTTAGATATATTAGATATAAAATAATTTTGTGCTGTGAATACCTAAAATGAATGCTATAAGCCACAAATGTTAAAGTTAGTAATTTCAGAAAACTGAATCATTAAATCTTACTTGTAGAATTATAGGGAGCCTTGATACTGTCAAATTTTTACACTGTTAACTTCCATGTGGTATTTGCCTGAAATATGCAGGAGAATGCCACTGATTATGTGATATTGTGTAAAATGCAGAGCCTTAGCTCTGAAGCTATATATTTGTGATACTCTAAATATAGCTGCCCTTTTATCATTATTTACTTGACAGCGACATTCAAATTCTTAAGAGAATATTCATCAACTAAGAGTAATGAAAGAATGAATTAGTGCTGATTTAGTATGTGGAAGATATCTTCAGTGCAGGTATCTCCTTGAGTCACACTGTCACTCTGATATTCTCTCTAGACCTTCGTGATGGCCTTTTTCTGATTAGGATTTACCAGAGAAAAATGAAAGGGGAAAGAGGTGAACCAGTCTGGAGTGTGTTTAAAAGTTGATGTAGACTGACAAACTGGGTTTTTGAGATTGAGAGTTAGGAGTAAATGCAGAATGAAGTTATTTAAAAATACAGAAATTAATATTGTTAGGGCACCTTAGTCTGAGTGAAGCTGAAACCAGACGTGGTTCCTCTGGTGGGAACCAGCTGATCCAGAAGAACAGCAGCTGTGCTGTAAACTGTGTGATACTTGGGCAGAGTCTTCCAAAACCAAGCAGAACTGACCACCTCATGCTCTAGAAGGCACAAGGCAGATAGTGAGTTGAAGACAATCATTCCTTCTTCTTCATTTAAATCTCTGTGTCTCCAATTATGCAAGTGTCATTAAACAGCCAAGGAGCGTGTCTATCAATATTACTCTCACAGGATCTGATCATGGATTAGAGCACTTAGTGATAGGAGCTCAATGCTGGGATGGTGCAGGATAACAGGTAACAGGATTTTGAATTGGAGACTTGTATTTGGCTGGAACTTTAAAATGTTTCTGCTTAGATATTTTGGTATTGCACCTATAATCTGCATAATTGCAGTCATTAATAAACTTGGTCAGGTCTAAGCCATAGAATTAAAGACTCCATGAAAAATAGTTTATGAAGTTGTTTGCTGAAAAGTGATTGCATTAGAACTGAGACCTCCAAATTTCTCTTAACTTCCACTACCTGAAACACATTAATTCAGTTGACAAAACATTTAATTTTAAAGGAAGATTGTGAAGTAAAATGAGACAAATGAGGACAGAAATTGTAGAAGATTAATTTTAGTATCTGTACAGAGTTTTGACTATTTTAGTGATAAGATCTCCAGTTTTTATCTCCAGTGGTGCTCTGGGTGGAAGATGAGGGGAGAAGCAGTTCATGGCAGTACCACCCCAAAGCAGCAGCAGCTCCCAGCAGCAGGTGGTTCAGGGCCTTGCTGAGACTCTTTAGTGGACTTTCCTACCTTTTATAGCTATGAAGTGTGTCTAGGGCTTTAGAGCTTTGCAAACTTTTAGCATTTTGGGGCAGGGCCATGCACAGTATGTGAGCTCCACTGTGCCTTAAAAAGGACTTAATGATACGGTAATGAAACTGACCTTTCTAATGTTTTCTTTTCACTCTCTTTAGAGAAGGTTCTCTCTGGGCTTTTTTTGTTTGCTTTGTTGTGGGTTTTTCGTTTCAGTGGCCAGAATGTATTGCTCTTTTTTCTTCACGTGGATAGTCCCTCTTGCTTCACACAGACTTCCCCCCCAGCTTGGGCATGCTGATCACCTTTTGGTTTGGCAAGTCTTTCTGAGAGGCTGAATATGTTCAGTATTAAATGATAATAATTTTTCCCAAACTTTACTGTCCTCTAAGTTGCCCTCAGTAGTTAGGGCTTTGATTTGAAGGCTTCCTTGGTTAATATTCTCTATGGTCAGTCACAGGGGACAGTTTTGCTGTCTGTCAGAGAACACAGAGGGAAAGGTTAATGTTAGGTGAAGTGGGCAGTTACAAATTAATCCACCAAATTAGAGGTAACTCAAGATTAATACGGTGGCTGAAATCAAAACATGAACACCTGCAGATTATCATTAGTTCATACAATCACTATTGTGTATGAAGTGACACAACAGTTTATATGTGTTTGGGATTCTAGTATTCATATAAATCTACAGATGTCTCAGGTATATAACTCAATACAAATTTCAAAGAAAAGTATTTTTGCCAAGATTAATAAAATTAACTTAAGTAGTAGCACATTGCTTTGTATTAAAAAACAAGAAAGAAAAAAGGAAAAGAAGGCAAAGTGGGGAGGGGGAATTTAAATCCAAATATTTCATTTGGACATGATTAAACTACTTTGAATTTTCATGTCAGAATGATATTTTGTGTTGGAATACAATTAGGTGCAATCAAAAGTAAAATTGCAATGAACTTAATTAAATACAGCCTTGTATTATATATTAATGAAAAGCCCTGCACATTTGTGAATGAAAGAAAAATGTTTCACTTTCTAAGTATCTCTGATAATTGGAGGGCTTATACTTTTTAGGTTAAGCAGGAGAACGAACACAAATCAATCGGTTATTCACTTTACGTTACTGGGGTACTAAAATATTCAACTTGTTGATTTACTGGGGGTGTATCAGTATTGTTCCCTCTCTTGAATTCAAAGTTCTTGCTTGGCCACTACAACTATTTTCTACAAACTACATCAAGGAGACAATGAAACATTCTTTTTTTGTCATCTTGTGATACCTGAAAAGTTTTTTCCTTGATGAGAGAAAGATACTTCAATGTTTTCCACTGTTTAGCCTTTTTTTTGGCTTTATATCACTGTGACATCTTCTTAAATGGAAAATTGAAATTCTAAATATGGTACAAGTGTAACATGTTTCTCCAAAGTTAAAAAAAAAAACAAAAAACAAATTTGTTTTGAGGCATCTTGTGATTGAAATGCATATTTTTCATGCTTGTCTTCAAGTCAAACTACAGTTCTTACTGGTGATTTAAAGGGCAGATTTTTTTTCATTTATTTCATTCTAATTTACTGAAATTAGGAACACACTTTCCTTGAAGACATTCTCTCAGTTTCTTGCACCACTTGACAAAGATGGTGGCAATGACTTTTCACACATGAAGACGGATTTTAGAATCAGCCTGAAAAATGGGTTGGGTTTTCCAGAGTAGATCATCATATCCCCTCCAAAAACAAGTCTGCTAAGCCCTAGACTGAAGAAACTGAAATTAACAGAGGCTTTTTTGGGTTTTTTGGCTTCATTTAAATCCAGACCTATAGAAGAAGTTGGAAGAATATTATCATATGCAAAACAAAAATGTTAAATGTGGAAGCTAATAATCTTGATTCTAATCTCGAAGGATATCAAATATCACTCTGGACCATGTTGGGGAAAATACAACTGCAAGAATATCTTCCTGAAGGTTGTTCCCTCAGAACTCAACAAAATTTTTAGAAAACTTGGGAAAGGTTCATTACTTCACTTCATAGGCAGAGAGGAAAAAAACCCACTATATAACATTTTTTGTTTTCTTTCCTCTTCTTAAGCATCTATTTTGGTACATAAAACTGTTTTTAAAACTCTAATGAGAACAATATATCACTTATGGAGAATTCTACCTGAGATCGTGGAAATCTTATATCTCTGTGATTGTTTAATTTGTCAAACTGTTTGTGAAAAATTCAGCCTCAGAAATGTATCTCATACATCTTCTCTCTGGACATATCAAAGCAATGGAAGGTAATAAGGGATACATTGCATTCATTTTTATTTTTTTTCCCTCTTTAAAGCATATGCTATGACTGGTACATAGGTCAAACAATCTTATTTTGGTTTCTTTCTGATCGTTTTCTCAGACTGGGAATATAAATCAGTTTTTGTTAGTTGACATAGATTACTTTTTGTTTATTCCCCTTTCCTCAGCAGCATGTTTTCTTCCTTTTATACATGCTCAAACCAAAACACTTGGTTTTATTTCTATCTGCCTTCCTGTGAATATTAAACAGATTTAGGAAGCATTTTGATTGGAATAAGTAGAGCATATCTTACTATTCAAGAACGTTTTTCTAACACTTAAATGCTTCTTTTCCAAGCTCTTGTTTTAGACTCATTAATTTATAATTATGACTTGAGTGTTTTTGTTTGATTTGAGGTAATAATCTGGTTCATTTAAATATGAAGAATGGTTTGATATTGAAAAATAAAAAATGAGACAGAGGAAGAGGAGTTCTTTGGCCAAACATTAGGTAGCATTTTTTCACTGTCCATGGTCATATGCAATTTGAATTTGAATAGTTTATAGATAGTGAATTAGACAGCAAATACATGTGGCAAAAAATAGTTTCTTTCATGACATAGCAATGTGAGCAGGCATTTCTGGTGGCAGTGTTTAAGTCCTGCTTGGGGAGATTGCAAAGGTGGGAAGAAAGTAGATGGAGTGGGATCTGGGGGAACGAGGTCACTGGGCTGGTCTCTGTGCCTAAAAGGGCGCAGTTTAGGATGATGGCCGAGCTCTCTTGGCAGGACTGTTTTAAGAACAGATCTTTGGGTGAAAATCAGTTAACCATGAAAAATATAACTGCGGTGATTCAAAAAATTGTTATCCCCATTTGCCTCTTCCTATTTGCCTGCAGTTATCTGCTTTTGTTGTACTTTAAGGTAATACCAGGGACAGAAGGACCTGATGCGCCAGCAGTTGTTAAAAACAAGTTTGAATTCCAGGGCTCAGCACGTTCTTCAACAGCCTTCAATGCCTATCAAATTCGGATATCGTGGTGCCCCCCTGAACAAATGCTGATGTGATGTTAAGAGGGTTAACATCTCTCTCAGCCATATTTAGGTTACAGTAAGACATTAAGGTTCATGATACTTGCTATTTGTTGGTATTTTTTGAAGAGTTCTGTAGCGTGGGCCTTTGCAGGAGTGGGAACTATTGGTAAGACCGTGTTGGTTGCAGCCAATATCCCCTTTGTAGTCTCACCCTGAAGTGAGGAGGTTGTATTATTGTAACAGGCTCTGACTTCCCTGAGCTTTGTTTTTTAGTATTGCTTATAGTGTAATATAAAAAGTCTTGCATATATTCTTACCCTAGAAAAGCCCTTTTCTACCTCACTCTAGGTATAAAATTACATATAGATTAGGTCTGAGTCATACATGGATAAACATGACTCTGAAAATCCTCCTACTGCTAAATCTGCATCATGCAAGTGTAAGTGACAGGCAGAGGAGAATTTTAAATGAAGTTTTTTTAACCTGCTGATAGACAGTGCTGATACACACAGTGAAAATGATCATCCATGGTTTGGTATGAATTGTTAATCCTGGAAATTTTTGTTTTCAAAAGGAAAGACACTTTCACTTGCTTCATTATGTTGCATATAAATGAAAAGTAGGCAGCAGATAAATATCTGTTGTCATTACAAAGAAAGCAATTGTAGCTTTTACAAGGAATTCTGATAACTTGTGTTTACTTTTTTATTATTGCTTGCACATCTCAAGCAGAGCAAAATTATTCATTGTGGATTATATCGTTTGTTTCCATTAGCACATGAATCAAAGGAAGTTCAGCTCAGTGAAACAAAGGGAAAAAATGGATGTCAGTATATCGGTCCATGATTAATTTAAACAATAAGTTGTTGAGTGTCCAAAAATACATTTTAATGTTGAACATGAAGAGAGGTAATGAATAATGCTGCTATCTTCAAACAGTGGCAATAGCTCTGAGATTGCTCATGGTACCAAATGGAAAATGTTGCAGCTGTTTGAAAAGAGGTCAGGGTTTAAGTTCAGTGGGGGAAGGCAGGAAAGAAAATGATACGTGATAAGGGCACATAAATGATTGATTCCAGTCATATGAAATCAGATGTCACAGGGATCAGCCAGTGTCTGTAGCAGAAAGGCTTCACACCCTGGTTTTACAGATAATCACTGGTAAAACAGAAACTGTTTAGAGGCATGCACATTATGCAGCCTGCACTTTAACTGTGCTGTGGATGTAGAGAAACCAGGAACACAGCCAGGCTTGCTTATGGAAGGGGTGATTAGCAGAGTTGGAAGCTCTGTGACAATGCATCTGTCCACCTCCTTGAGCAAAGTCACCTCTTGGACAAAATGTCACTGTATTTATCTTGTCCCCTGTGCAAGCCAGCACATCCTTGTACAAATCATAATTCTGGAAGCCACTCTAATGACAAATCCAGAGCTCTGCAGGCTCACAGCTGCTGCGTCTGGCTCCAGGCTCAGCACACGGATCTGTGGGGGTAAATGCATACATTGGGCTGCCCAGGGTGACCTGCCCCTGTGTTTTATTGGAGAGATCTTCCTGTTACTAAAGGAACCCAGATCCCCTCTTTGTTCAAAAAGAGGTAACTTCAACAAATTTCACTTTTTGAAGAAGCGGAACTTTCTTTCGACTTTCTTTCTCCCCTCGTGCTTTACACTTTCCAAAACCCCAAGTTTCTTCTGGAAAAAAAAGATATTCAAGCCACCAATCATATCTAGTTTAAATCCATTTCCTTCAGCCTTATATATTTTTGGCCTGCTTTTAAGTCACTGGAAAAAAATCTATTGACTTGAGTACCAAAAAAAAAAAAAAAAAAAGTTGTACATGATCTCATCATGACCTGTAAGTGAATAAGTGCTGCATCCAGCTATGACTGAGCAGGAATTCTCTTATTAAGGCAGGTGAAGGTGCCCTGTGCACATGGAGTGGAAAGACCTCTGACCTTGGCACTGCTGCAGGAGTGTCAGGAGTCTGAGGGCAGTGGGATTTGTGTCGAGAGAATTCAAGGCTCCCCTACTCAAGAAAGCTCGGTTGGCTCGTTTCTAGTGGCTGTGCTGCCTGTTCCACAGGTGCCAGTCTGTGTCAGGTGAGGACAGGGCCAGCACAGGGCTGTCCAGGACTCCTCAGCCCTGGCTGCGGTGGTTTCTTCTTTCTCCTGCCTTGCGGGGGAGGCTGGGGAGCCTGGGCACACCCTGCAGGCACAGCCCATCCTCCTGCAGTGGGACCGGGCATGGGGAACTCCTCTCCAAAGGCACCGGCTGCTCTTCTGCTCCGAGCTCCTGGCACAGGGACGCTCCCATCCCAGGGGATCAGCTCAGCTCCTGGCAGAGTGCTTCCCTAGAGCAGAGCTGTGAAACAGTGCTTTTCAGGAGTGAATGTTCCTGAGCTTTATCATTTGACGTACTCAGCTGAGAGAACAGTCGGGAGGGTAAATAACTTCATATGGATGAGACTGTCTGGAGAATGTACCTCCAGGGAACTGCGAGAGCCTAAACTGTACCTGCAACCAGTAACCTGAGATGAGGCTCCAAAACCAGCACCGTTTGGTCGTTTGGGTTTTGTCCATTTCTGTAACTTATTTATGCTTCCATATACACCCACTTCTATACATTTCCGGATTGCATATATCCTATCTGTAGCTTTTATAAAATGAAATAATGATACAGTTCTAGATGCTTTTTTCACCTGGAGTTACATAACAATATTATAACTATTTGCAGCACTGAACTCAAAAGGGAAGCTGATTTTATTTTAATTTGGGTCAGTTGCATTATTTTTTAATATTTAGGATAGTCCGAGGTCAAAATATGTCCAAGTGGCACTGGGTGAAACTGAACTGTCAAAATGTTGTTTCAGTGTTCTGCTGAGGTGAGTGAATAGGGTGCAAACTTCTGGAAGTCTGTACAGAGAAAGGCTCATTACCTGGCGAGGTCAGTCTTGCTGCTCTTTTTGTAAAAGAATCCTGGATCTCAGTCCTTTGTGCTCTGCATCTCGTGTGATTGTTTTTACCAGTGATAAACAGATGTTACATGTCACTAAATCATTATGATAGAATATTCTATTTAACTGTACCATTGGGTGTAATATTCAAATACAGAGTTTTAAACAGAATCATTTACATCCTGTCGCTTACTCCAAAATAAAATTCTGTACAAAAATATTTTTTACAAGCTTTGAAATGAAAAATAAAAATGTACGAAAGTTTACTTTTGTAAATTCTTCTGCACCCACCAAGTACCTGCTGACAAAATTGATGGGGGGTGAAGCTTTATGTTTCATTAGCTTTGAATTCCACCCTAGAGAAGGAATCTTCTGCCATCCATACTTCTGTAGCCTTTGGCTGTGATCTTGTCTCTCTCCATCCTGTGCAGTGATGTTGTCCTTGGCACTGTGGGGTGTGAGCATAATAAAAGAAATAATTCCTGCCATGGTAATTGATGCTGGGATTACTCATCATGTTGCAGTCTATCCATGTGCAAATGTGTGCCACTCTCAAGAACATGAAGGCTTACAGAGTAAAGTACCCAAATATTTACAGGAAAAATAGAGACCAAACCAGTCATCACCCTGGTCCTTTCTATGCAATATTTATAGGCTTTTTAGATGAAAATTTAGTCCCTCTCTTAACTCTTTGCCCTTCCCTTCAGGAGGTATGTTCAGTCTAAAAAGACAACAATTATTCCCAAAACCTTAGTTGCCATAAATAAATAGTGAAATATTCACTGTGCTTGCACCTGCTCTTTTTATCAATGCTACTCTAAATATTATCCATAGAAAGTACTAAATACTCCAATAGTAGCCTGGCTTCCTGACTGACTTTTCTTTGAAGTAGGTGCTGTTGGATATAGCAGGGAATCAACAGACCCGCTGTACCAAAAAAAATTTAACCAAGGAAATCTGTTATGAGAATGAAATTAAAAAATTGTCCTCAGCTCCTTTAACATTAAGGATACTTTTTCTGTCTGGAAATGGAATATGCTGCTGCAGTAAAAGGAATAGTTTGGATATTTCCCAGCACACACTTGGATTGTTAGTTGTCATTATTAATGGAACAGGTTATCTCCAGAAGCTGCAGGAGGTAGGACAAACAATGGATTTGACATTAAGTCACATTTGCTTTTGCTTATTCTTTTTTGGGACTTCATAAGTGTTTGAGTTAAATGCTCTTCTACTTTACTGCTGGGTGTCTAGTGAGTGTTGAGGGACTATAACATATCTAGGTAGGTAATGAAATGTTTAGCAAAGTAAGTTTCCAGAAGAAACCAGTTGTCTTTGTCAGCTTCATAAAGAACCATTTCTTTTGGCATTTGATTAATCATATGTTTTTCTTTTAAAAAATTGTAACATATTTTCATCCAGAGAGATTTATAATCTCTAATAATTGCATCTGTAGATGGCAAAATGAAGTCCACCGAGGTTTTAAGCATTGCCTGTAGATGAAACTGTCTCTGATGATTTTTAAGGATCATTGCAGTGCCCTTTCACTTCCAGAAAACCTCAGTGAGCAGAAACTGGCTTTAGATTTTCTAAATACGTAAATTAATATTAGCAAAGGTGTGTATGCTTTGATAAATTCAGGTTTCCATCTGGACAGTGATAAGAGGTCTTAGTCTGTTCAGTCGAGATTTAACTAAACATTATGCAAATATTTATCTCAGATGGTGGCTGGAAATCTCATGTATTTATTCCCACAGTTGTATTTAAACTACTGTGGTTATTTTACAATGTGATCAAGAGAAAGCAGAAGTGCAAGGATGTTAGCTAAATTTGTTATGCAGAAAACGTAATACAGAATAATCCTTGAAAACAGTTGGATGTAAAATTCAAACACCCTGCCTAAGCTTAGGAAAACGCAAATGTTTTGAAATTCATGAATTTCCAGCTATGGTGTTCTGTAACTTGGAAACAAGCAGCTGTACCAGTATAGCAATCAAGAAAAACAAAATGCTTACTAGGTACGTGAAAGACAGACACTCTGCTGTGCCATTTACAACCATGGCTCGGATTTTTTTGAATTAGCCCACAAATTACTGTAGCAAATTAAGGGATTGTTTCCTCCACATAGTTCTCTTTGAATAGTAGTCATCCTCCAACTCTAGAATAAGTTTGTTTACATATATATAAAATCCCTGAAATGGAAAAAGGTACCCATATGTATGTACAGCCAAGCCAAATAGACTGTACAGTGTGGAACTTACAGTAGGTGAACATTTCTTAATGATGCCATGTTCTACTGACTTATGCCTTGCCTTTCTTAGTTTGTAGTGTCCCTTCATCTTTGAAAAGTAAAGGACATATGGAATTTGAGAGTAATTAATCCAAATTCTATCCAACTGCACAAGTGTGCTTTATTTACATGACGTAGTTCCTATTTAATAAATCCATGGAATCAGTTTTTTCGTTACAGAGGTGGTGTTGTGATGAAAGAAAAACACCTACAATTAACCTGGTATCCTTTTCATCTTTTGGTATAGGTGACAGCAACATTTCAGCATCAAGTGTGTACAAACTTTTGAGCTGCATGCATGTGAGATGAGCTGTTGTAGAGATACTCCAATGAGCCCTGGGGGCATTGCCAGCTCCTCACAGTCTGCACCAACGGTGGCTGAACTCAGGATTTTCATTGTGAGATATTTCTAGCAGGGCCTTTCTTCGCACTCTGATAAAACAGCTTTAGTCAGAGAAGTTAATTAGTCATAAAATGCCATCTCTTATTTGATAGCTTTCATGCAAAGATTTCTTTGCATCTTTGGCATTCCATATGCTTTTCTATTTTTTTTTTAATGTACTGTGCAACTTAAACTGAGTTCTTCAAGTCTTGCTGGCATTTCAGATGAATTCTCACTCTCTTTTTACACTTTATTTTCACATATATTGTGTTTTCTATAAAGTCTACAAGAAACTGCACTACCTTCTTTATTAAAAAGTAACTTCTGCAGATGAAGAGCAGCTTTAACCCATCACCAGTTCCTCGAATTATACATTCTCCATCCTTTTGACCTCTTTTTATTAAATTAAATTGGTAAATATATGAGTCAAAAGGATGGTTTGAACATTCTGTTCTTTTCTTGAAATGGGGGAATGTCATCTCCTATTCTCTGTTAGGCCTACAAATCTTTTCTCATTTTCTCCAACTGACCTCTTCCAGTTTGTATTATCTAAGCTGAACAAGAGAATAATTTAAAGTCCATGAGCTAAAGCACTGAGAGAATTATGTCACTGTTCTCTTTGCTAACAATGCTGTATCAGAACATTTTAACAAAATGTGAAAAATGGTCACAAGACATTTTAGTTTTTGAGTTTTTATCTGCTGCCAACCTCCTGCATGTATGGCAAGGTGAATACAGTGTGCAGGATATTTGCTAAAAGCATCAGTCCAAAACTACATCCTAGTAAGGATGAGATCATTCAAACTTATAAAATACTGAAAACCAGAGATTCAAAAAGATTTTTTTGTAAACTGACCGCGTGGGAAGATGTAGTGCTAGTACATTTTTCTACGCTTTTGATAAAATTCAAAGGTTATTTCTGCTGTGCCTTATTTGTACTTCTGTCTAAATTCTAAATTGAAAACTACATTTGAAGTTAGATGATATATTAGCCAGTTTTTTGTACTACATTTACATTGTAACATAGGGTATCAGATTTTTCTTTTTCCAGATTATAGAGAATTATAAGGATCAGAGTAAGGTTACATGAATGTTGATATATAATGTAAACTGACATTCTGGGAGAAGAAATACACATATGGTGGATGGTTTTGCTTTCTGTATTGAAACTCTACTTTTGAGTACAAAGGACTTCAGTGTTACCGGTCAAGATCAGACTGTAGAAATAGTGGAATAATTCCGTTCCTCATTTGATAAAGAAATGGAATTTTTTCCTTTTAGCTTGACACAGTCACTAGACTTTTTTCTTTAAAGCTTCAAAAATACAATTTTTGGTGTCAATATAACCACTCTGTAATATTATATTGATGGTAATTTATTAAAGTACTTACTGTGGGCTTATTTTAAATGCAATGTATAATTTTGTGGCAAACCTTTTAGCGGGTCTGTAAATTGACATATCCTGCAATCAGCAGCTCAGAAACAATAGTTTTCAATCAATCAGTGAAAAACCCACTCTTGTAATACATATACAGTTCCCCAGAGAATGGCTGAGCTCCATAATTCAAACATGCACTTTTCCCTTGTGAGTCATAATAGAGCAGCGACCATTTGGAGCCATTTAAAATGGCAAAATAAAAGGAGTTCAACACTGAAAAGAAAAAACTGCCAGTTAAAAGCTGGAAACAATTTCACAATGATGTTTTTTCCATGCAATAAATACTCAAACTTCGGCTTAGACCTTTCTATTAAGCAGATGTTGTTATTGGCATGGCTTGCTACTTTCTAAAAGAATTGGTGCACTTTCAACAAGATTTGTACCTTGTAACTACAATAAGTGCATTAGTGGGGAAAGATGGCAGAATTCATCATGTCCAAAAATAATGCCCTACATTTGTATAACCATTACAGGAATATTTGCTCCAAAGGCAGTGTCGTTTCTGTACTTGAATTTCTCTGTTGGTTTGTTTTACTCCTTTGCATCATTCCTCAGTAGCAGTGCCAGTTTCATATTTTAAACATTACCTTAGGAAGAAGAGTTTAATATAAGATTAATGGGATTATGCATAATCAGACAAAAAAAGAAATATTCTTTTTCACTCTCTGACTTTTATGTCTATATTTCATTTCTGGTACAGATATTCCCCAGACACCACGCAGTAACAATTAGCTGTGCAATAGTTCAAACAGAAATTACTGCCTTTTCATCCCTTCTTGACATTTAATAGCCTATTAGTACCAAAGTTACTAAGATTTATCCTATTGCTCAAGGAAGGGACATGCCCAAAACACCAGTATGTATACAGAGGGACTTTCATTACATGTAGAAGTTTCATTTTTTAATCTGTTTCACTGACAATTGAAGTAATTTTATTCAAACATCAGAGTAGAACAGTTAATCTTTGTGTTATGAATAAACGATGGTTTGCTGAGGATAATTTCTCCTTATAATACATGCTAACATCTACCTTGAATTTGCACTATGCAGTCTTGGATGTTGCACAAACACTTTCGGAGAAGTTAGACTTTTGTTATCTCATCTAGGAACAAGGAATATTTTAAAGCTGCAGGACAATCCCAGTGTCTTTAAAATCTGGCCCAAAACCACTCAAGAAAAATTTCTTCAATCTCCTTTTTTATTCCAGGAATGATCAGCTGTTAAAGGCTCTAGTTGGGAGAGAGGAATGCACTTGTTATACACTTAGGCTATTCAAGTCAATGAAAAGGCATTTATTATCCTTAGAAGCCTTCTGTGAGTTACATTGTAATGCTCTTTCAACCTTGGTACAGCATAATGAGTAAAGCTGCTCAGGCAAAGGCGGTGAAAAGGAGTGTTAAAACTTCCCTCATGGTAACGCCAAAGGAATAAATGGAAAGTCAATGAGGTGAGAAGTAAATATTTATTGATTTGAACTCTTGGCTTGTCTTGGTAGAATTCATTGCACAAATGTTGGTGCACAGTGATCCACACAAAGCACTAAGATTGTGTCCCCTATCAGGAGCAAAGTAAAGTCTGACACGCAGGGTTTGGATGGGCAATCAGGGGTGTCATCCACACATTTGTTCCTTTTATCTTGGCCTTAGCAACAGCATTCTCCACAGTTCAACCCAAGGATGGGGGTGAGCCGCTGTCGTGTTCGGCACTTTGTATTCCGAGAGTGCTTTTCGTGTAATCACAGTGTTGAGAGACCCACGCGAGCAGCATCATTCAGAACCGTGCGAGCCTTGGCCCACAGCTCCCCGAGCTGCTCTCTGCTCTGCAGGCACTGCTGGGCTGATTCACCCGGGTGATCCAAACCGCCTCTGGGCTCAGGGGGTTTTATTGGTACTGCCTAGGCTATAAACCAATGTGTTTCCCTTTACGACAACATACCAGGGCTTTTTGCAGTGATTTCTAGCTGCTTATGATGGTTTACACTAAAGAAAGTACAGCCTGGCATCATATATATATATATACACATATATTTGTTGCTGATAATAAAATGGGTGTTTCTGCAGGTTCAAAATATTTTATGAGACTTCTCATTAATTTTTTGTAGTGTGAATACTTGCATTAAGAGCATTTAAACTCATTATTTATACTCTGGTTCAAGTAGTGGTTGCTCTGATCCATCTTGAGTTTCCAGAATGTTGAAAGTCGAATGTTGAAAGTCACATGTTAAAGACTCAAAAAAGAGATTACAAAAAAAATCCCTATTATTTTTACATACATCACAATTTAGAGTAACGTGAATTTGAAAAGCTTTTTACTTCAAAAGTTTTTGGTGACACAGCTAATGAGTTCACACACTCAGCTCAGCTGAGCAGGACTTTTCAGAATGGTAGCAAGGGATTAATAGTCTGACTTGTAAAAATGTTATTCATTTACTGCCAGTCTCTCTATAACCAGATATGCATTTTGAAACAAGGGGATCTATGTGGCAAAATTAACCTTTCACTTCGGTTTGCAAGTGCCTCAATGAGGGACACTGCTAACAAGACACCTATTTAAAATAAATCTGGGAAGAAACTAAGTCTGATTTTTTTTTTTAAACTTCTCACTTCAGAGCACCTATTTTTGTGTTGTGTGCTAGACGGACCTTCTTTCACAGTACCCTTTATTTTCATTGCAATGAATTGAAGAGGAAAATAAAACATATCAAAGCATAAGTCCTGCAGAGTTCTCTAGAGTAACAAACTACTACAGTCTGTAGAAGTGACAAGCTGCTCCGAGTTTTTCAGTGTCTTGGGGTGGTGGCTGTGCTGACCACCAGGATAAGGAAGCTGATAAAACCATGCGGCCTTATGCTGGCTGAACATCCTGTGTTTGGATTACATTGCAATTAAAATTGGATTACATTGTAGAGGATTTCTTTACTTTGGTTGCTGTTCCTACTACAAGAACACACTTTGAAGCTTGTTTGCTCATCTATTTATTAACCTCCAACTTTTTGGTTTTTTAAGAATTATAACCAAGGCAGAGCTCTGTGTCCTCAGTGCGCTGACAGCAGTGGCATTGCTAGAGGTCTGCCAGAGGAATCAGCTATGATTTGGGAAATGGCAAACCCTGGGTGCCTGCCAACCTGCAGCTAGACTGGGCAGTTTGCTATTTCTGACAACGTGTGCAATTTGAAATGACAAAAAATATGGGGGTTTTCCTCAGTGTTTTTACATCAGCAGGTGAGATGCTGACATTAGAAATAACAGGCAATATGATGCTCAGGACAATGCTCTGGAGCGCAAGCCAAATTCTTCATCACCAGCGACAAAAAGATCCGATATGTAAGATTTGTATATTTGAACTAATGCTTCCCTATGATACTATTTTGTAAGGTAATATTTTGATATAAATATCACGTGTCCATATTTTTTTCTCCTGACAGTTTTGTAAAGCATTTATGATGAGTGTATCAATAGTGAAACAGTATTTTAAATTATTGCAACAATTTATGCGAAGCAAAATTTCTGCCTCTGTGCAACTGGATATCCTACATTTAGATATGAAAAAAATTCAAAAATTTCTCTCTGTGCTTTTTTTTTCTTTTTAATTTTGATTTTTTCTTTTCCCAGTAGTCCAGATGAACGGTTAGTTAATAAATTCTCTGCTTGGAAAAGGATCCGAGGTCTGAGTCGTGCACTCAGATGAAGAGTCGGTTAAACTAATTCAATAAATTAGCTGACAGATGTGAGAGAGATGAAGAAAAAAGTCACAGGTGTGTGTGTGCTCGGTGCTTCAGCTGCACTGGTGGGTCCCAGTCTCAAACGTTCCTGAGATAAGGACTGTGATCACACGTTGTGCTACCTCGTGTAGCTCTGCAGTGAGCACAGGCCAGGCTGGTGAACCTGAACCTGAACCAGTGTCAGGATCCCTGACGGGTTCCATAACTCGTGCTAACATGAGTGAGGGCCATGTGCTGTGCAGACCTGGGGGCTGGAAATCCTGGAACCTGCCCTTTAGCCAACACTGAGCTTCAGAGGGAACGAACAGGACACCGCTAAAGGGAGTTCCTGCACCTCGGAGCCTGAGAGAGAGTTCCCCATGTGCCCTGTGCAGGTAATTCACACGTGCCAGTGTGTGCTGCTGTCACTGCTCAGCCAAGGCAGAGCCATCACCATCTGCAGTTCCCCCAACGCCTGGCAGGAGCTGTGTGTGCAGCGCCTGTATTCAGAGAGGGACTGCTCCCCTCGTGTTTCACCCTTGTAGGCTGATTGGAAATAAAAGAAGGGAGAACCATTGTAATGTGGAACACTGCTGTTCTGCTGTTTTGGTTTGAGTTTTGGGGGTTTTTTTGTTTCGTTGTTTTTTGGGGGGGGTTTTTGTGGTTTTGGTTTGGTTTGGTTTGGTTTGGTTTGGTTTGGTTTGGTTTGGTTTTTTTTGAGACCAATAGAGACAATTAGCTGAACAAAACAGTTGCTGTTCGAGTTCCGAGCAAGTGGTTTTTAAAGAAGATAATTTGTACACTCTTAATTACGTGAAGTTTGCATTAAGCAATATCATCCAGGAGCCTGCCAAGTTAAAAACAGCTAAATGATCTTAAGACTCAGCAAATGCTCCTTGCTTTCCAATTGGCACCGTTCGAGTTTTATAGCAATTATATAAATGACAGCAATTTTGTTTAAAAACAATAGTTGTGTGAACAATGATTTCCAAGTTTATGGTCTACTGAACATTCCTCAGCCCTAACCACTTAGTTTGAAGGAAATAGCTTCTTAACATGATATAAATTTACAGATGGAAAATGGTAATAAAACTGCTGATAAAATTTTGGGGCTATAAGCTGGGAAGCTTATAAAACAATGTAGTTAGGCTTATTTGCTTTAACTTAATTGTTAATTTCATGAATACAATTTTGATGACTAGGAAACTTTGAGCTTGTAATGTTAATCAAATTATTTTGCCGTGGTATCTTGAATGCTTTAGCATTTTTAAGTATAAAATGATGTTTGAAAGAACCTCAAGAGTTTATACTCCTGCATTACAACAGACCAATTTTTCCTCATAGACATTCATCCTGTCCTTTACCTGTGAAGGCTTTAGAGCTAGTTAATCAATTCCACAATGTGTTTCTAATATCTAAACTGGATCCTCAATTCCCCCCTGCTCAAAGTGTGACAAATATTGCTTCATGTGCTGTATTTTGTTGCATGCAAGTGTGATGTAATTAATCAATAGTTTTAATAAATATTTCATGTCACTGTCGAGGTGGATGTGACATAAAGGACTTACAGTTTGGGCAGAAAAAGCCGTTTATTGCAAAAACCAATGTAATTTATACACTTTTGTCTGTTTATCAATCAGGCTATGTGTTCATTGGGTCTTTAACTACTACAATACATCTATTGGCTATTATTTAACTACAACATACCACTATTGGTCATTTATAGCATGAGCGTTCAGGCATTCAGAAAAACATCAGGTGCAGCTTGTTGCTGTTTTCTCTCCCTCCTTTGGATTCCTTCTACTGAGTTTCTCACGGGTACAAACAAATTGTGCTAAGCTCAATGTTGGAATCAGACAGGCTGTCAGACCTGCTGTTAATTCCCATAATTTCTGTGCTAGTTGGAATTGGAGCACAATGCCTGTTCCCTGGTAGTTTGTAGATAAAGGAATTTTTCTGTACTGTTAATTATATTTTATTTTGTGATGAATGATTACATGCATATTAAGTTCTTTTTGCTCATAAATATTTAAGTGTCTGAAGTTGTCAGGAATGATGTTGCAAACTCTATGAGGAAGTACAGAGGTACATCTTGCAGCCTGCTGGTCTCTGCTGATGGCAGTCCTGGTTCATTTGCTGTTTTCTCTGATCCATGAGGAATTCACTGAGTATCCAAAAAAGGCTAGCTGAGTGTCCTGAATGTGCCTTCAAATCTTCAAGAGCCTTTTTTCCCCTGTGTATACATTCTTCAACATAAGTTTACAAGGGTAGTATTTAAAAACATCTAGACAATTGGGATGTATAAATTTCACAGCAAGCAAATTTAACTTCTGGAATATAGCATAGGTGATTTTTTGAGCCTAGCTTACCTTTCTAAGGAAAGGGAACTTATGTATTCTTATTTTCACTCTGCAGCGCAAGTGTCCAGCTCAATAAATACGTTGCAGTGTGAAAAGAAATTGGAATTATATTTTATTCCAATGAATTTTTGAAAGATGCAGAAAAAGTACTCAGAAACCAGCCAGTATATTCAGTAACAGTACAATGTTCTCTATTTCTCTTAATCTCAAAAATCTGATCACTTCTACTCAGCTCCAGGAAGGCAAATTTATTTGCAAAGAAAATTCTTATGTTTCAGCTCTGGGTCACATAAGCCCTTTTTTGTTCTTGAAGCAAGACTTCTGCTTCTGGAGCACCTGATATTGCTCTGTTTCATTAATGGTGGAAACAGACACCGCACTGTTGTTGTTAATCATTAGCTATGGTATAGACAGGATTTGGCAAACTCCAGGTACCTTATTGTGCTGGAAGTCTGTGGCCCCTGGAACTGTCTTCACTTGGGAGTTGTCATAGAGGGGAATGCTGCCATCAGCCTCCAAGCAAGGCTCTCACTTGCTGTCTTAAGTGAAGCTTGGCATAATTGTGAATAAGTCTTTTATTCTTTTTCTATTCTCCCTCGGTACATAGACATTCTCTCTGCCTGTCTCTTCTATATTCCTATCAAGTGGTAGAAAATGAACTGTGTTAGAAAACAAGTGGAGGCTGACAGATAGCAGATGAAGGCCAGACAAGTACCCTATTTTTGGTTATAGCTCAGCTTCAAAACCCATCAAGATTGTGCCAGTCTTTTCTGGGAATGAAACATTAACTAGTTTAGAAGTCTAGACACAGTTGTATGGGCACAACTGCACTCACAAATGCTTAAAGACTATTACTAGATTTAGAACTTCGAAGTTGGAAATACATGTGAAATATTATTTAAGAATCCTTGTGTGCAACTGTAGTGTAACTGGAAACTGTCCGATGAAGTTTTTTCCCAACACATTTCTGGAATCAAACCAGCGTGCAATGACAGTGATTCTTATCAGCAGAACACCTTCCCTGATATTGTTTGTCTCCTTTGATTTGCATTGAATGCAAAGTTCTAACAGTAACTGCTTCATGACTAACTGCATTCTGATCTTTGAAACCTAATTATGAAATAAGAATCTTAAAAACTTCAACTCTGAAGGGCTGTAAAAGGAGAGTTACAACTCACAGCTTACTTTAACTTGCACTGCAGTGCACAATGTCATTAGCAGTCACCTGCTGGGGCTCACATGCCACCACTGTCGAATCCCTGGGTTCTTCCAAATTGACCCAAACTTTGACAAGTTTGTTCTTGTCAAAGCCTGGGCTGTCACCATTTCCAGTGCCCTGCAGCAGCCAGGATCAAACATGCAATTTGCTGCTTCGCTGTAGGACCAGGTACAGTGCTGGGTTTTCTGGAGAGAGAAAAAAGTGCAAAGTGGAGGCATTTGCTATTACTGAACATCCAGAATAAGGCAATGGAGAACCAAGCCAGGACATCTGTTATTACATGCAGTCTAGGTAGTAATTGGATCAAAACTCAAATAAATACTCTCAAGCCAAGTACTGCTGCAGAAGCTCACGTCTGCTCTGACAGTAATGGTGATGATTTGTGTACATAAAGTTGAGTATAAGTAACTAAACTAGAAGAGAAATCTTGATGAATGGCTTTTGACACTGATTTTTAAATTGTTATGAAGAGATTTCCTCTCCAAAATGGCTAATGGAATAGCATCTTAATCAGATAGAGTCCCTGTATGCACTGCGAGAGGCTGGATCACTGCTAGATGCTGTTTCTCTTCTGTTCTTAAGTCATTGCTAAGGACATTAGAACTAACATCCTAATAATATTATTTTACTTATATAACTTTTTCATTAAAAGAGCCAGATTGAAAATTGAGAAAGTTTATAGACATAAGAGGTGTAGCAGTGGTTTTAACAGCTAAGCACACTTAACATCTACAGTTCAAGTAGACCAAAAACCAGATGTTGCTATTTTTTCTGGGGATTTTATTACCCTTCTTCTATTTTAAAATGTCACTAAAATAACAGAGAAATTTTGCTCAAAAGTATCAGTCGATTCTATGACTTATGTTGTTAGAAAAAGGAGGTGAAGAAATTCTGAAAAAGAAATGCACATGTTCCTAAAAGGTCTAAAAAAAAAATCTTTCACTTTCCAAAAAATTTTTTTTTTCTGAATTGTTTTTCTCTGTGTGATTTTGTCAGAATCATCCTTTCCATGGGCATTTTCTTTGAACAAATAGCTGTTTTCCAAGAGAAGAATGTCTGCACTTTATCCATATCAGCTTTTCCTTGTTTTAAAGATGTTTGAGTTCAGTGCTTACTGAAAGCTGGGGAGGGTTTCTCTTTGCTCTGCTTGCCCTGCTGATTATTTTCTTTTTCTCAGCAACCAGCACAGCTCAGAGTAAAAGTCAGAATACTGGCCTTCATGGACAGCTGGCTCATCTTGTGACTCACAGTTTTGTGCAGATGTTTTTAAAGGCTCAGGTTTACTTGGGAAGATGTAACTAAGCTCATTCCAGTAAGGTTTGTACTAGGTATTGCATAGATTTTAAGGGAAATTCACTGTGTTCTCTATGATTCTACATAACAATTGTGTTTCACAATCTAACCTATACCAGCAGCAGGATTTATAGTAGAGTGTATGGAGCCCTATTATTTTTTTCTCTTTGAAGTGAAATCTCTGCTTATAGGTGGGGGGTTGATAATGATGCTAAGAGTGTTTGCATTGTAAGGGATCATGGCAGGAAGGGTTTCATCAAGAGACAGATTTTGCACCATTTACAGAATACAATTGCACTCTAATTTTCTAGAAAATTGTTCTCTAGCTGTATCCTCTGGATAAATATACCACCCCCGCCCTCCCCCCAGTTTTTAGCCATTTTGGATCTTCCTTATCACAGAATCTCCATTACAATATTACACAACTTAAGATTTGTTTCTGATCAGTCTGAGTTTGATTTATGAGCTGGTTTCAGTGTTTGAATCCTTTGACTGGTATGAAGTAACTCAAGCTCTAGGGAAAAAATGTAAATACATTCTTACTGCAACCTAATCCTGCATGGAGGAGGAAGAGATACACTCATTATTAACAGGTGCTGTGCCTTTTGTCTGGGTTGAGCAGATACCTTAAAGTCTAGAGATAGAACCATTCTTGTATAAAGAGAGCAAATAAAACTGAGCATAAAACGACAATAACTTTTTATTTTAATTTTTTTTTTTTAAAGTGGATGGTTAGTACTCAATCAGGCTTTTTCATTTATAATACCTATTTAAAATGTGCATTTATATTGTATTTAATTTATCTCCTGCTTGCACACATCTAATGATCTGGTAGTTAGTAACAGCCTGTGGTGGGGTGGCCCTGGCTGGATGCCTGGTGCTCACCAAGGCTCCTCTATTCCTCCCCACCTCCCTCATCTACACGGGGGGGTAAATATAATGAAAGATTCCTGGGCTGAGGTAAGGACAGGGAGAGATCACCCACCCCTTACCATCACAGGCAAAAGAGCTGACCTGGGGACAAATGAATATAATTTATTACCAATCACATCAGAGAAGGATAACGAGGCATAAAATCAAATCTTAAAACACTTTCCCCTTACCCTTCCTTTCTTGCTGGGCTCAGCTTTATTCCCCATTGTCTCTCCCTGCTCCTCCCCACGAGCACAGGGGAACAGGGAATAGGGGCTGCAGTCTGTTCACCAGTCCAGCTGTCCCTGCTGCTCCTTCCTCCTCAGGGCCAGGACTCCTCACCCCTTCCCCTGCTCCAGGGTGGGGTCCTTCCCGTGGGAGACAGTCCTACATGAACTTCTCCCACGTGGGTCCTTCCAATATGAGAACTTCCATTGCTTGAATCACCATAAAAATGGCAGCAGTGTAGCTTTAGGGCTTGGAAAAGATTTTGGAAGAGATATTCCAGATGTTCCATAAATTAGGCTTTAAGCTGTTGCTAATATTAGATTTTCAATTGTCACGTGGCTTGGATTGCTCAGTAGGAGAGGTAAGACATCAGTCATTAGTCATAGAAGTGTTCTCAAGGGGTTTTATAATTTTCTTTTGTTCTAGACAGGTTTGCTGTGTCACTTCTACTGTCTGGCATTGCCCTGGAGCCATGAACCACAGCAAATTAGCAAAATCATTGTTTTATTAAGGACTAGTAAATAGGAATGCTTTTATGATTGCTTATGCTTACTGGCTTTTTAGTATACTTGACTGTGTAGTTAAGTGCAAAACAAAAAAAAGAATTCTACAGATGGTCTAAATCTCTCCTCATTAACTGGACCTTTTTGAAGGTGAGCAGCAGTATTGTGTGTCTGGGTGTGACAGTCCAACAAGGGTAACAGTTTAATCATTGGAGTTTAGGGTTGCAGAGATCTAACCACTGCAAAATAGATCTTGCATGATGTTGTCCCCTACAAATTATGTCAATGAAATGGCAAATGCTGTTGAGCTGATGTTGAAATAAAGGAGTTAACAAAGTAAGAACCTCGGTATCTTCTATTTTACATCTCATTGATCTGGAAGAGTCTTTGCTGTAGCAAGATGTGCTTAGGGGCATGGGACTAAGCATGTGGCATCATCATTGCAGTAATTACTCATCAGTTAGGAACATAATATAGACATTCGAGCTTTTTTCCTCAGTTGTGTCACTGAATTGCTGCACATTAATACCTCATCTCTCTGTGTTTGTGTATCTCCATCTTTTATAATATAATTACACTTTATAACAAAATATTCTGAGATTCTTTGAAAATGCATGTAATTTTTCCTTTGTAAAATTATGTGTAAGGTGCAAAGTGCTACTGCAGTGCTTAGTAAACTGGATCTGCAGCAAACAGTATGAAATACGCCTTGGAGAATCCTAATTAATTTAGAACCACAGTAAACAAATGGCTTGTCACTTTCAGTTTATATAAGTATAAAAAAAAGTGGAGGTTGGGGTTAGAAACACTCGCAAGAACATATGCTTAACAAGCCACAGTAAGCAGAACAAACCAGAGAAAGTCTAAGCAGCAGCAGAGATAACCCTGGCACCATCAGCAGATTGTATGGCTACGATCCAGAATGCAAACAGAAGATTGTTCAAACAAGTCATTCATATATTTAATTAACTATGGCACAGTGTTCCAATCATGAGAGGTTATTTTAATATTGTGCAAATGCCATACTAACCACATGCTCACCCCTGCTCTTCTGAGATAACAGCAAAACTCCCACTGCCTAAAACAGGAGCAAGACAGGACATTTAATATTGAAAATTGGGGGTTATAGTGGGTGCCATTAAATCTTCAAATCTATGAAAACAGCAGACTGAAGAGAGCAGAATATGTGCTGTTTAAATAAAAAAATCATAGCAATTTATTATCTTTTTATACCCTGAACTCCTAATAAAAACATTTGGGTAACTATTGGAATTTCTTTTCCGTCCTTAGGGGTGTGTGTCAGTTTCTACAGAACACAATTAGGTGTGTGTGTACCTGTGTGTGCACGACCACAACGTGTGTGTGCTGAGGGGAAGGTCAGCCTCGCTCGTCCCCTGCTCTGGCCAGCAGGAAGGTCGGGGGATCCCCAGCCCCTGCAGCCCCACACAGGGGCTCTGCTGCCTCTCGTGCCCTCGCGGAAGGAACGGGAACGGGAGGAGGCTTGGGCTTCTTGGCTGGTTTTAACGTGAAGCAGACTGAGAAGAGGGACAGCTCTGTGTGGTGTCTCGGTGGAAGGCTTGGATCCCAGCGAACTGTGCCAGAGCCGGGCTGGTCCGGGGCCAGAGGGTGCTGCAGTGCAGGGGCAGAAAAGCTGCTCAGAGCAAGCCAGACCTGCTCAGTCCAGGGTGCAGTTTTGCAACCCATTAGACCCAGTCTGTGGATCAGCACCAGTAAGGATGGAAACTAAATCAACCCTAAAAAATTAATTTGGAACTCTGTAAGTGAAACCAGCTGGGTGAGAGAACGTCGAGGGCTCAGAACTAACTTTGAGCCGTTTGGAGTGCCAGTGCAGGGAGTGGGGGAACACAGGAGAGCAGGGCCATGCTTTCACAGGCTGTAGGGCTTCAGTCAGTGACAAAGCCACGCTGGCAGTCCTGCAGCAATGCCAGAGCCAGCCCGGGAGCAGGCAGGACATGCTGGCAGGATGGAGAGGAGAAGGGAATGCTGGCAGGCCCACGAAGGGAGAGGTCAAGGGTTGAGCAGATAAAGTCAAGTGCTGAATCTGGTGGTTGTGAAATCTAAAACAAAGGTGCAATTGCCAAAATGTTGGAAAGAGTTGATCTATACAGCTCCATTGGATCATTAGGCTAAAGGTCAACTCTTTTGCTTAATCCTGAGGACAAGAAGAATTCTGAGATAGATTTGAAAGTCTTAACCCTACTTAAGTGTTGTGTGCCATTTCTCCCTCTGCAAGTAAAGTGTTCAATTGCCTAATTTAATATACTTAAACTTGTCAGCTTTGGTAAAACCGTATTTAAATAAGAAAGGTGTTGTCATAATTCCTTTTATTCTGGAAAAAATTTACTGTCAGACTTTTTTCCTCAGTCGGAAATAAGTAGGTTGTTTGAAGAGTGGTTTAAATTTCTGGTTTTTCAAGGTGAAAGGGAAAATTTATACTCCTGTCTTAGTTTAAGTGCAAAACTATGGGAAATGTATGAATCTGTCACTGCTTTGAAATAATTGCATTGATAAGCCTACCTTTCAAGATTTGTGTGCTCGAGGTAGTCACCCACCAGAAGCAAGAATATATATAAATGTTGGTGTACATATATATGTGTCTATAAATTCATTATTAGCAGTATTTTTCAGATGTATAAGTAATTTGACAAGACACGTGTAAATTTTACAAAGAAAAATGATGATTTTTATCATTCTGAGGCAAATCTTCCTGTCTCTGAGTCAGTCAGAGAATGAACCTGAGCTTTTTTCTAAGCTTGGTGAAATTTTGAGGATGCAGGCTCCCACATCAAGTAGCACCGGTTTGTCAGGAAGGAATGAGAGGGAAGCTGCTCCCCCAGATTGCAGAGTCTGATGTAGATGTCAGGGAGGGGACCTGAGTCCCAAATGTCACCATGCATCACAAAAAGAACTTGTGACTCTTCAGCCAGGCTGAAGACACTGTTCAGCCCTTCCAGAAATGTGGTGATTGGGACGCTCTTTTGGGATGCAGGACATAGGAGTCAAAGCAAGAAAGGGAATTAAAGCCAGATGACGCTAGTGAAGATTAGTTTATTATAAACAAAAACATGGATTAATTCCTTCTACTGTTTTGGAAGGTAACAAATTACTCTATGCTTTAGAAACAAACTTGGGCAGGAAGTATTTCTGCTTGGATTTCCTTATGTATTTAGGCTTAGGCACCAAACCGGAAAAGCAATTATTTGTACAACATCAGTCACTACCTTTATGGGAATAGATATGTCACATTTTATAAGAAACAGATAATATTTGCTGGTTCTTCACAACAGAGGCAGAAAGAAAGCAGTTACCTGAGGGTGCTCAGAGGTCAGGAATGCTGCAACGATTACAGGCAGCAAGTAAGTCCCAGGCAGAGCATGGGAGGATGGAAAAATACCCAAGTGGGTTATTAGAATGACCTGAGGAGTGGGGAGCTTGTGGTGCCACAGCAAACTGGATGAACTTGCCTTGCCTAAATAGCATAAAGGGCTTGAGATGGAGAGTGATTTTCTGTCTGCAAATGTAGCAAGGGCATAAACACAGTGAAAAGGAAAGAACTCTTTAAGCAGAAAGGTGATAATGGCATAGTGATGAATAGCTATCAGCAGATGTGAAGAAAAGCAGGGCAGAAATGAGAGGGTTTCTTACCATAAGAATGGTGCTTTCTGGAATAGTCTTTCATGTGGAGGAAACTTGTTCTGTGATGAACCCTAAAAAATTTGTGAAGGGTCTTATGTAATGGGAATGTCCGTGACAGTCTGGAATTGGACTTAATGACCAAGATTCCTCTTTCATTCCTTTATTTCTGCATCAGGCTTTTGAATTTATGCAAAATAAATGAAAATGTAATGAGCAGTTTATCACTTGACCTTGTGACTTCTTCCTAGCTTTGATGAAAAATAGTCAGTGAACCAGTGTTAATCAACAGATTCAATGGCATTCAAATATTGTTTGTTTTTATTCCAGTGGTTTAATTTTAGTTACTTAAAATTTTATTGCAGTTTTATTTGAATATGTGTATATCCACACTTTTACATTACTATATTTTTAAGCACTGCAGTTCTACACTATTTTCTGTAAATCATTCACTTTACTGTATTTTCCCAGAGCAAATACTGTCACTTAGACATCTTTGCAGACTTTTTTTAGCTGCAGCTATTTAAAATACTACATTTCTTCTCAGACTTTGGTATCCCCAACCTCATATAGCTCTTCCAAATGATTATGCTAGAAAGGAATACAAACTGTAATCTTCCCCAGGCATAACAAATGCTTGATGGGAGTGAGAAGGATTCATCCTACAGAAGGCACCAGCATGTTATCCGAAGATAGAAAAGTGTAGATTTCCTCAAAATCAGTATCTGTACTGATTTCATTTAAGGATGAAAATAATCCAGCTATCCTAAATTAGTCACAGCTTTATTAAACAGTGATAAGCACAAGAGATTTTCATGGTGGTTAGGGGGGCGATTGCTGCAGACACAGAATCTATTACAGCTCCTTCATGAGTGACCGTGGATATTGGAGATAGGGATGGCATGACTGATGGGTTCCTAACCCCAGGCAAAGCTTCAGGGCCAAATCTAGAATGCTTCTCCGGAATTTTTTTTTTCACTCATTAACCTTGTGAACCAATCAGAGTTTGTGGGATTGGTTTTCCTCTGTAAACAGAGGTGGAGGGAGGCTGTGTAAAGCCACGGGTTTGTGTGTGCATATTGGCATTTCCTTCTGTAAATTCTGTGCATTCAGATTGGAATTACATTTATCTGGTGCTTGGGCCACATCAACAATCCAAATTCTGACTACCTCCCCTTGCCATGATAACTAACTAGATCTTCAGGAACCTTGATTTCTGTGTTTGAAGCAAGCCATTAACTTTCCCCGGGCAGGCATGCTGCTTTCTGTACCAAAGGCAGAACTGTTGGACAGTATCTTTCTGAAGAGAACAGCAAAGCACAGTATGTGAGGACACATTGTTTATATGTATTTAAAGGTTATCACATCCTATTCACTATATGAATAGCCCCAGCTGACATTTTCTGTCTCTTCTCAAGCGATGCATGTCTTGTTCATTGTGCTATGCCGAGTCAGCTGTCAGGCACTGCATCAGGGGACCAAAAGCTATTTTCTTTCACTGTTTTGTTTGCACTTCAACTAAAAAGCTTTGGATCTTATGATTTCTTTGCAATACAAAAAATAATATTCAGCCAGGGGTAGCAACTTTTAGCAGACAAAGGAATTCCACAACACTTTATTTCACATTTCAGCCATGCCATACATAATAGTAAACATGGAAGAAACGCTGAATTTGGAAAAAAGGCAATTATTTTAAAATGTCTTTTGTTAACAAACAATGTCTAAGTTATCTGACTCTTTAACCTCAATTAAAATGATGAAAAAAATATAAAGGAAGAATGAAAGTATGTTTGTTTTATGCTTACATAGCTGCTATAAAAGACCTGTCCAAGTCAGTGTTGCTGTGCCAAGTGTCAGGTCCTGCTGTGTGCAGATTGCTGACTTGGGATGGCAGCAGCACCCAGCAGCCCCAGTGGCAATTAGGAGCCATGCAATGAGCAATATTTCAGGAAATATGGCAATGGGAACAGGAATTGCACCTTAGCTACACGATATAAGTAATCCTTTACAAAGCAAAACCTTCAGTGTTTCAGCTAGTACCAAGCAGGAAAAAGTAAAGTCTCCTACTTTTCTAGTAGATACTTGTTCAACAGCCCACGGATGCTAATTTAATCAAAATGCCTAATATTTCTAATGTAGTACAATTACAATTACAATACTGTTAGGTAAAGCTAGTCAGTAGATGATAGGAAGATTTATTAAAAAACATTTTTCAGAACAGATGCACAATTTTTTCAGACTTACATTGATTTTTATAATTAGTATTCATTTTGTACTATCAAACACATAATATAGATATTTCTATACTCTTCTCTCCCAAATGCATTTGTTTGGCTTAGAAAAGTGATGTAAGGATTATTAGTAATACTAAAAACATTAGTGGTACTAACACAGCTTTTCCTAGTCTGGGTTAAAACTGGACAGTGATGGCTATAAAGGCTTTTTGCTTTCCTCAGACCTGGAACTAAAGGAATATCTTCTTCTCTTTCTTTTCACAGCCGGAGTTGAGCTCTGCATGTGTAGCTGTGAACACAGAGAATATTCTGTTTCAGATAGAGATCCTAATGTAGAGGCTGAATTCTTAATGCCTTTCCTTGTTTCAGTAGCTTTAGTTCCAAATCCTGCAGAATTTGATCTATCCAGCAGCTTGACAGCTTTTAACTCTTTGTCTAATGAGTGCATCAAGAGCAGGCACTGTATATCAGATCGGGCAGCTATAAAATAACTGCCTTGTTCAAAAGGTGAATTTTATCTAGCCGTTTTTATAGCATTTCTCTTCTCACAGAAAGGGAGTGATAGGAATTTCCAGTTTTAATGAATAGGAAGGAGAAGTAAGGTGACTTAAAAAAATTAAAAAAGTACGGCAAAGGAACTTTGGCAAAAGTCCCCCAAACCTTTTATCATAATAAGATGTGTTGTGTTCTGTGCCATCAAAAGTATTACATGATTTTCAGTTGATTTTGCAAAGTTCTGTGTGGGACAATATACAGTAAGCAAGCATATTATCAGCTGAGTAAAAATCAAAGCTATTTGCTGCAAACGGGGTAAGGCCAAACTAGAGGCTGCCTCATTCACAACATAATTTATCTTCTTTATATTTGAGCTGTAAAAAAATCAGCTCAGTAGGTTTAAACTTTTTTTTAGAGATGCTTCTTTCCAACTTGTCATTCCATGAATGCTGGGGATTTCTAATCATACCTCAACTAATCATGTGAGACAGCAAGGTCCCCTTAGTCCTTGAAGATTTTGCAAGGGGGGCCCTTCCAATCATTGTTTTCACTGAGTGAGGGATAAAGAAACTGCCTAAAACTTTTATGAGAGTGTTATCATAAGAAGTTACAGAATTGTGGAATTGTGGTGTGCTGCTGTTATTAATTTTGATTTTTTTGAACACTAAAGACTCCCATTGTGTGACTCAGCAAGTTCTGAAAAGGTGCCTGTCCATTTGTACTTCTGCAATGATTTTAGACGAAGGAAATCCTTTCAATTATGATGTGTGTGCAAAACAGACACTCACGTACCCTGAGTAATCATGTCATAAAAGTATAAATCTTTAGACAGTATAAAAATATAAATCTTTAGACAGTCTTCTTCCTTGAGATATAAAACTGAAATGCAGAATAAGGATGGTTGTTCTGGAGAATGAAAGGAAGAGGCAACCTGATGGGTCTGATTAAGCAGCCTTTTGAATTCTCTTTTTCTAATGGGGGTGATGAAAGCACATTTTGTCTAGAGTTTTGTTTCGATTCAGTCTGCCATGAATCTGTTTGAATTTAGGATTATGCCCACATTATTCATATTGCCAAAAACATCAAAACAGGAACAAAGGGAAAGCTAACCTTGAATTTTCAGCATGTATTTCAGTCCCTGTAAACAAGTTACCATGGAGATAGAACCCATGTGAACTGCAGCCTTCCTCCTAACTGCTGTAGACTTTGGACCAGCAAGAAAATGTGACATGGCATTGGTGCCATTTGTGACAAAAACACCCCAAAACTTATTTCAAATCCTACACTTCAGCATTTCCTTGCAAAACTACCAAGTGAAAGACAGAAATTGCTTAAAAGCATCGAATTGCTTAAAAAATAGGCAAGATAAGTGGGAGGCAAAGCTTTACCAGTTTCACTTTTCCAAATTAAATAATATTCTAACAGAAAAGAAGATGCGAGGTCACTCTGCCTGTCTTGCTAGCAAGATGAGTCTGCAAAGACAGATTGCAGTTTTAAATAGTTTTCACTAGGAAACAGTTTCAAAGAAGCTGAAGTTGTGACACAAAAAGAGTTCTTAAAAATGAGCAAAAATATCCTTGTCACTGATTTTGTTGTTGCCATTCAAATATTTTTGAATAGAGCTGCAATTGTCATGTCAGAAATAAAAATCAGCCATCATACTTACTAGCCTACTTATCTTCCATGGACAGAAAAGGATAAATAGAAAGAAATTTGTAGCATTTACTCATCCTTCAGATTTCCAGATTTTGTGCAAGAAGGGCTTTTGTTTGCTAGCTCAGTAGATTTATTGTTAAAACTGTGAGTTCTGATCATCATCATCAGTAATCCTCTCTCTACACAGCTACTAATTGCTTAAATCACATTACTCCTTTATATCCTGGAGATAAAAAAGGAAGAACGTACCCAGCCCCTAGAACAATGGCTATGACACAAGCTTGTGAGGAAAACCATATTGCAGGTGTCAAAAATGGGATGGATTCTAATACTGTAGTCATTAGTGCAAATAAATAGTGATAACATAAAAGCTGTGGTCTAATCTCAAATTTTCCTTTTGTTACTCCAGTTTGAAGTAATTATTTCCTTTCACAGCTTTGAAGAGTAGAAATTAAAACTTCTATGATATGCCCTGGGTTTCTGCTGTTTAGCCTAATAAAATATATGCTTGAGGAGGGGATTTTTCTTTTTATCCATAATTTTTTCTGTTAGTTTTCTTTCATTTTGCAACTGTTATTTTCTAACGGTACAATTATTCAGTTTTCTTCCTGTGACTTTTATTTGGCTTCTCCTGATTTAACTCTTTTAATTCCTTCCTTTTCCCTTTGGTCTCTTTATCTGTCTCTCTTTTATTATTTTTCTTTTTCAGGGATGCCATCTATTTTAATTAGTTTGCTTCTTACCTCGTGCCATAAGTCCTGATCCTAAAGCCACTGAAATCCATGGCAACCTTTTCTGATTACAGTAACAGTTGGCCCTTATTTCTGTTATTGATGGCACTTTCAGAAGTCATCAGTTCTGCTTGAAGAGTTTAGGCAGTGTAACCAAATTGTCACTATAAGATAAACGAGTAGGAAAATATTTGGTTTCAAATGCTCAGAGTTTACAGTTTTATAGAATCAAGTAGACATAGAGGAAGCAAATAGTCTGGGTCAAGGTAGTTTCTTATAGAATAAAAAGATGAACATTAAAATAAAATGTCTTCATATAGACAATTCAATGATAAAATGCATATTTCCATTTTAAAATTTGATAAAATCAGCCATGACATGAAATATTTGAAATAGCCATTAGCATGGAGTGTTAATAATTCTAGGTAATTTGCTTGTAAGGCCCTGAGAATCTTGCTGCCAAAAAAACTGTCTGGCCATGTTTACTGACAGCTCCCCTGTGTTATAATGCAAGCAATATTTTTCCTACCCAAAACAAAGTGGTTAAAATTATATTTTCCCAAGCTGTATGGAAATACACTAATTTGTAACTTTCTAAAGCTAACACATTTATGCTTTGGAGATACATAATTTAGTAACAAACAGCAGACTGAATTTTGATCAGGTTTAAAAAAAGTGTACAATAGCCTTCAGACTTCAAATGAGCTGAAAAGGCTCCCCTGGTATTTTCTTCAATCTGAAATTTAAGGGGTAACTTTTTTCTTGAAGATTTCTTTAAAAGGTAATGAACAATTCAAAAAAGCCTGTTTATTATTGCTGCTACCCAGATACCTTGTTAATGAAGCTTTCTCTGTCAGCCAAGCACTGGCTTCCATAATGGTTTCCTGCATTAAGTGATGCAAACTATTCCACTTATCTTACACTGCTCTCGTTTACATAATGGAGGAGTTGTATAAATTAGAAACATACCTCAATCAAGTATTCTATAAAAGTCTATCAGCTTCTCGGTTAGAAAATCACTGTAGCATTTTCAAGTCTTGGAGGAATGAGGAAGGTACAATTCAAAGAATTAAGGAGTTTTTCCATTAATGGATTAGAGGCTAAACAAAGCAGGCAATTGCCTAAATGTCAGCCTGATGTCTACATTTGACACAATACGTTTTATATATGAAAGTTCTGAATTATGAGGTACTTTTACACATAAAAGCTCAGATGCAGTGAATCACAAACCTTATTATCTGTAACATAAAAAAGGGAATAATATGTATTGTGTGCTAAACAAGGTGTATTGTGGGAACTGCTCTTCAAACAAGAAATTCTTACGAGAACAAGTCTGGCCAAAGTGTGTGACATTTTGTGGGTCAGATCTTAACTTCAGAAGCTCTAAGCCAAATATCCATGGGTTGGCAAGGCAGGCATTTGCTAATAAAAAGCAATTTCATGTTCAGTACTGTCAGTGGGAATGTAGATGCTACAGATGCCTCTGCACGAGAACACAGAACCCTTGTTCTGCTCAGGCTGGACTATATCAAGTTTGACTCCCTTTCCAGCCTCCCCAGACTGTGCTGTGGAATTCTGGCCTGTCTCCTCTCCTGTACAGGTCGCTTATTTACCCAAATAAAGACAGTAAAAATAAATGTGCATTTACTTCTGGTGCTTGCACGCCTGAAAAGCTCAGGAGGTTCAGGAATTTGTTGTGCAAGTGTGTAGACAGTGCTGGGACATACATGTCATGAGGGAAGCAGAGAAATGACAGCTCATCATAGCTGTTCAAATTACTGTCTTGCTGTCTCTGTGATTTCACTAGCTAAGTATTTCCTCTCTAAATTTATTTTATAAAGAAGTGGCTCCTCTCCTTGGTTTTTTGAGGGGTGTCTTTTTGGTGTTTTTTGTTGTTGTTGTTGTTTTCTGGGGGTTTTGTTTGGTTGGTTGGTTGGTTTTTTGGGGGGGTTTTTTGGGTTTTTTTGTTTATGTGGGTTTTTGTGGGGTTTTTTTGTTGGTTGGTTGGTTGGGGTTTTTTGTTGGTTGTTTGGTTTTTTAAATGCTGTTGACTCACCCCTTAACATTAAACAGCTACACTGGTGCCAAAATTAGTTCTTTCTGCCTGTACTTGAGGAGAAGTATTTGGATCATAAATGATTATGTCTCAGCACATGCAGCTAGCAGGGCACTGAAATGCAGAGCAGTTAAGTGGCAGGAATTCAGGCAATATTTATTCCACATGAAGCATGCAGTCTCATTCCAGCTTTAAACTGCTGGCTGTGGCTGTTCTTCTCCCAGACAACACTTGTAAGTTTAAGAGGAATCAGGAAGCAGGTTTTTAACTGTATGGACCATCAGGATTTGGCCTTAAGTTCACACACAGGACACACCCTGGGTTATCTGTACAGTATCCCCCGATAACTTCTGGACCGTTTGTGGTTCACATTTCTTTCTTCTTTATAATGTCCCTTAATTAGAACAAGAACAAAGGAAAGGGCAATATTCTGTAGACGGATTCCTACAGGACACGCCTGCTTCCAAGCAGGAAGCCTAAAAGCTGACCCTAATTCTCAGCCCCCACTCATGCTGCTGAAGGCACATGACAACTTCCGAGCTGCCTGTGGACGCTGAGGACATTTGTTTGTCTGCCTTGCTGCTAGAAGCAGCACTTTGCATCACTGGCATCTATTTATTTTCTGTTCTGGCATCACTGTTGCCACCTGACAGAGCACGTATTGATAATAAAACCAAGAACGACAGCTGGTCTGGGAAGCAGTTCTGCAGTAGGAAAATGGTGCTTTGTGGACACTTTCCATCAGATATGGGTTCAATTACGATTTCAAAAGAATACAGCAGAACTGAAAACTTCTAGATTATTAGAGACGTTGAATTTGGCGTGCTGGAGAGTTTACCTTTATTTTAGGCATTGTGATCACAGGTATTTGTTTTATAAGTCTTATGATAGGAAGGGCAGGGACTGATCCTTTAGCGATCTGGTGCTCTTTCCTTGATTCTGTGAGTCTCATTTACTGCCTGTGAGTTTTTATACAGCTGCTATTATAAATATTATTGCGATCTTATTAAATGTTTTCTTCATATATTTAATACTTTCTTCATAAGATTCAAGTTTGCATGCTGCATTATTCGCTTACTATTTTTCTCACAGAAGTTACAAATCTAGATCAGACAGCACATCTAGGGTGCAGCATTTGAAATCTGAGTAAGTAATTACAAAGTCAGAGCAATTTGTCATTCTTTCTAGTCACATTGCATGAATGAGTCTGTATTTCCTAGTAATTCAAATGTTACCACATTAAATAATGAACAGAATTCAAAGAAAATAATTTACTTCTACCCTTCCACTGACTAGAATGGCAGTCACACCACACAATGTGGCAAATGCAGCACAATGGCCACAGAACCCCCCAGCCTGAGCTCGGATGCAGTTTCACATTTCTGATTCCTTAATACCATTATTCACTTTTTATTCATTTTAAGGAGAAGAAAACTGTTTTAAATCTGAGAATGGAAATTTCGAATGCTTTCAGCATCCATATTTTAACAATGGCTGGGTTGGAAATTCTAAACTTAAGATTCCTTTATAAGTAAAACTGGAATATTGCACGTCTCCCTTTTACCATTAATGAGGGTTAAAATCCTATGTTTGCCAAACCTTTAGAAATAATTTAATAAACCAGATGCAGTTTTATTTTTAGCAGGATATTATGGTACCTGCGTACAGCAAGAGAGAGGGCTGACATAACTCAGACACTGAATCTGGAATATTGTCTGTCTTCTAGCAGTAAATACTAAAGTACAGTGTGTTTTATGGTCAGATATATTCACACATATCTGACCATAAATCAGTGCCTCAAGCTTCCTCAAGGAAAGTTGAAAGAGTGCATCTCACAAGAGAGAAAAATGCATTTAAAATTACTGCAGCTATAAAACAAACTGACATAACCCAAAGCAACAAATATGAGGAAGGAAATCTTCTGAGGCCACATCAGTACTCTGAGATGATTTCCACTTTTTGGTTTTATTTCCGATCAGTGATCCAGTGCGGTTTACAAGTGGAATAAAATCTATTCATTATTTCCCCTAATATTCAAACAGCTGCATCCCTTCTTTGGGGTTATTCTCCTACAGAAGCAGCATAACACAGAGCTCTAAGAAAATGCTAAGTGATCTCTTTCCTTGAAGATTTTCTCTTTTATAGTCAGAAGTGTGTCCACTTCAGTTTGCTGTAGGTGCACTGTCATTTGCAGGTGTTTCACAAATTTTGGGGGCACAAAGGAAGAAGGGGGAGAAGCTAGAATAGTTGTGCTATAAAGTACAATGGGATTGTAAGTCCTCATTTCAGGTAAAAGTGAGCAAGTTTTATCTATATCCTGTTAGAAATCTCTCCCAGCACCATTTTCTCATTTGAGGCTTCATCCTCCAAGGTTTGCACTGCTCAAATGACATTATTATACAGCTTATTTCGTTATAACTGCATTTAATTGATGGCACTCACTTAAGATTTTATCACTTCTACTGATTTGCAGTGGTTTTAAGAGAGGAGGCTGGGCAATTTGGATGTAATTCAGGTTTTTAATACATGTTTTAGACCCATTTATCATTTATTGCTGTTACCAAGATGGTGGTGTATGTAACTGTAGAAGGCTAAATCATGAACAAAGTAATACTTTGAATTTATGCTGAAATTAAAGGGAAAACATATCCTGAAGTCACTTGATTCTAACTGATGGCCATACTTAATACCTTAATGTGATTTTTTTTTAATCATCACTGCATTTTTGAACCTTAGCAATTAGCTTTCTGTCTTGAAACTATTGCTTCTAATAGGACCAATTCTAAGCTAAAACATTCTAGTAGGAGTTAGAAAAGAAGCAGCAGTTTTGTCAAGAAGTTATCCTGGAGCCAAGTATTTAGCTGTATTCACAAAAGTTAGATGCATGTGGATAGTAAGAATTCACAAATAATACCTCAAATAATTAAAATCTTGTCACATGATGGTGCTGGTTATTGAAGAAGATAATGACAAGACTGTATATTACAGCTGGCCTTGATATTGTGTGTTAAAAGCCATCTCTGAAGCACAGGTATTTTAGACCTTAATGAGCCATTGTCACCAAGGTGTTCATATTTGCACATGCAAAGCAGGAGGAATATCACTGAGTGAAGAAGAAGAACTACAGGAGCTGCTTTGCTGCACTGGTTACTTTTCTGCTTATCTTGGTTGTGTTGGTTGTTTTTCTGATGAAGACATTCTGCTTATTCTGATTACTTCTAAGTGACACCTGGCTCCCTCTTCCACCTGAAACCTGAAATTAGGATTTCTGCTTTGTTTTCTAAATTGAAGAGCTCTTTCCTACCAGGTATCTTTTCATGTGAGTGAGTTTAACTTAAAGAACCATAGCTCACTTTTCTTGTTCATACTTTGAGTACATTATGGAACATCAGTTAATTCTAATTTTTTTCATTTTTCCTCCCCATTTCAAACATATTTTTTTGAATGCAATAGTGAAGAAAAAGAAATAATTCAGGTCTGTGGTTTTGTGTAATGGCTACTGACAGAAATATATTTATTAATTAGATTTATTGATGTTTTTAAGGCACATCGTAGCATTTTCAGAAAACACAGGTATGAAACGAGCTTTGTCTTTCCTAACTTTCTTCCTTCGTAGTTTGTGAATCTTCACGAGCTCTAAGGCTCTGTGATTGTTAAGTTATGTTGTGTGCCCAGGAGAATGCATGGCAGGAAAAAAACCCACCCAAACCCAATGCTTTATTCTTCCGTTATTTCTGTCTCTGCACCACTGCAACCTGACCCTTATGAAAGTTCAGCACACATCTGGCCATGGGGCTTTTGGCATTCATACAGCTTAGGAGCTGCTGAGACAATCTATCCATCATCCAGCATCTCCTGAAAATACCAATGGGTGGACTCCGACTAGGCTTGCTGAAGACATTAGAGTTCAATAATGTTTTTCATTTCCATGACAGGAGAGTTTATATAAGATTAAGTTCACCTCTATCTGTTAAAATTCTGCCCAAAATTGAGTGGCCCTCATTGATTTTTCTATTCATCCATTACTGCTGTTTCTAACTTCTTTCCATCTTAATTGTCATTTTTCAAAATTGGTCATGACTTCAGCCAGTCCTGTGTCTTCCTGAGATATGTTGTTGCTACTTTTAATCGCAGGTTGTTGGGAGTGTAATGGCTTTGAATTGTGACTGAGTTCTTCATCAATGAATGGAGATAAAATATGCAGCAAAATCGCAAGAATTGACTGTAAAAACTGGCCTTAGAGTATTTCTTTTTCCAAAATTTAATGAATCCCTTCAGCATTTTGAGAAGTGAGTGAATGGCACTGACTTGCATCATGCAGAGCACAAGCACATGACCCATAAACCTGCTCGACTGAAAACCTACTGAACCCTCTGCAGTCCTCCGAGAGCTGCATTATGCTTCCAGGCCTTCCAATAAACGCTGGAACACCACAGACATTTCTGGTAGGGTTTTAAGGATCTTTGGTAGCAGTGTTCTGTTTATCTTTTTTACTTGATCCAAAACTGTTTTTCCAAATCGAGAGTTCTATGCAACACATAATTTCTTGCTACTAAAGCATGGCCCCGTGGGATATTCAGCAGTCTTTCTGAATACCAAATTCCCCCCAAAAAAGTGTTTTGAATGTTGAGTTTACTCTCATGGACATAGACTGCCTTTGAAACGAGAACTTCCTAAAAACAGGGAAAATATTCTGTTTCTTCCATGGTAGCTTTACTCAGTCAGCATGGTTGGCTCAGAGGAAGGAACTGCCAAATTTAGCACAGGCCTTGGCAAAAGAAATGAAACTTGGCAAATGAGATAGTAGGGGATGAAAAAAGGCAGCAGAGGTGAGAAGGGTTGAAAAATTGATTGTGGCTCAAAGAGACATTAAGTCGGAGTTAAGAGGAAAAGCAGGGTTTGGTTGAGAGGCAGACATGGAAGAAGTAATGTTTAAATGCAGCTCAGATATGGCAAAGTTTTAAGGATTTAACGTAGATGATCATGCTCCCAAAACCTGGGGACATATCTTAGGAGCGTTGTGTTCAAGACTGAACAACTTGAAATCATTGTACACAGAAATCACCGTAGGCTTTTGTGCTCACTCAGGGTTAGAGCCACAGTACTGGTCTGTGAGGCAGAAAAGAAATAATTTTTAAAGTTAGTTCAAAGCCTAAGAAAAGTTAACATCTTCAGGTCAAGAGATGTTTAACCTGAGCTGGATTGGTATAGGAGAGCAATGAAAAATATTTATTTAATTCTTTAGAAGGTTATAGGATTTTTTGGTGGGGATTTTCAGTTTTGAAAGGCATGAGTTCTCATAAAGGCACAGCTGTTTTTCTTTCATTAAGACAGTTCTTTTAGGACCAAAATGAAATCTGTGATCAAATTGTATAATTTCTTGGTCCAACTCCATTACTGGATCATTGGTGTGAGTGGAGCTGGGGTGAGGGATTATGCTCCTCTGTCTGACCAAGTTGCAAGGCACTATTAAAAGCTTCAAAGGAATTAACCAAAATTTAGATTCTGCCCAGGGCTGCTGAGGAAGGTGAGTCATATGAGCACCAAGGCGTTGTTATTTCAGGAGATGTTTCTTACATGAAGGACACAGGGAAGGCAGTAAGGACGTGTCAGAGCACTGGCATTGTGGCCCCAAGGAAAGAAATCAGGGGACTTACAACTCTGAGGGAAGGAAAAAAATCTGTTTCCTGAATGGCTTTACAGGTCTTTGCATGATTTCTTAAAAGGAGGTTGCTGGTGTCAAGGCATTATTGTTTGAGAATTGTATTTATCCCAACAGACTTGGCATCCTGAATTTTGGCTGTTTGGGATGAAATAGGACAGGAGTACCTAGGAGGGCAAAGTGAGTGATCTCTGCCAGACCTGCCAGTTCCCAGCTCTGCCCTGGATGCCCCGACACTCGAACAGCAGATTTCCCCTAACGTCCCCAGCACACTGACAAAGTAACTAATTAATCAGTTTGTCCACTAATCTAGTGTATCATTGATTCCTTCTAAACCACTGTCTGTCACCACAGCTCTGCTTTGGATCCCGTCTCTTTCCTGTCATCCACTGAAACCAGGGATCAGCAATGCAGTGAAACAAAACCCCAATAGCAATAAATCCAAGTCAAGAGCATTTAAATTGTTTTGACTGATTAATTTTGTATGAGGATTTTTTGGAGATAAGATGTCATCTGTGCATGTCACTAACGTTATATTGGATTAAGTTTTGTCTTCTGTAGGATTTGAATTATTCCCACACTCTTTTCACTCTCTAAAGATTTTTCTCCAGTGTGCTCTTGCCTTCAGAAAGCTGTTGAAAATCCTTCTCTGAACTGCTACTTCATTATTGCTCACTCATCCCCACTTTTTTGTCCCTTATGAATAATAAGTTTTCTGGTGTCGCTTTCAAAGGAGTGAGTTTTCTAAGAGGCACTAAAAAATATATTCTTTGTTTAAGTTTAAGCTTATGATCTGCTTAAAAATTTGGAGAACAATTTGCTTTTATGTTGCTAATTTCAGGTTGTCATTTCATGATTCTTGTTCATATCTAATTTATTAGATCACTTTGTGCAGACTTTTTCTCTCAGTCTAAGTCAGTACCTGTAATTAAAGCTGTCTGTAACTAATAATGAGTAATTTATTGCACAAAAATGTTTCTTTAAAAAAACCTCACAACTTAAAATGTGCATGGTGAAGATTTCTAAGCTTCAAAACTACTTGCAAATGAAGCATGTATGGACTCATGGAAGGACTGATGTCCAAAAAAAGTTGCTGTTTTTGATAGCAGATTAATCAATTAAGCAAACAATGCTTTGTCTGCTGCTCATGGGGTGCTGAGGTGCAGAGTTCACAGCTGTCAATGATAATCAGTTAAGAAGGTCAAGTTTTCTTTAGGAAGAAAAAAAAATAACAAATTGCTCAAATCCCTCTCTGGAATGAAATTTTAACAATTTCCTGTAGAAACTTCATTTCTTTTGAATTAATAATGATTTGGCAATTTCAATTGTAACAAACATGTAAAAGATAATACAAAACGTGGCCAAAATTATGATCCCGTTATCAAGTGCATTCTCCTAAGTGAGCATTTGTTCAAAGCATGTGTCCAAAATCTCTTCACTTGTACAGTGTGATGGTTGGTTTCCTAATTATAGGGCAGAATGAGAAGGATCTTCCAACAATTACTGAAACTGTGTATGTGCAGCATTTTAGAAATCCCGCTGCCTTTCCTAGGTGTCTTATATTGGAAGGAAAGTTGGCTGAAGGAAGATAAGGATCCTGAGAAAGGAAAGATGAAAATTGATGAAAGACTAATTTTAAAAAGCAATAATCTGGAACAAATACTGAAAGGGAAGTAACCACTCAGTAAATTTGTTATTACAAAGGGAGAGAAAATTTATGAGGAGAGAAAGACATCAGGGGAATTTTGTTCTGTGGTTGGACCAAAGACAGTACATTTTCAGAACTGCAATAACTGGCACAAGTGAATTGGAATTTTGAAAGGAATTGAAATGAATATTGTATGTTCTACTGAAGTTGAAGTCTGTTGTTCTTTAAAGCTTTATTTGTTTAAATAAATTTAATTTTCCTCTGTCCTTAAACAATTACAATATAGGTAAAACATTATTGCTTCCCTGTAATTTGTACACACATTTTCTCCTCCAAGTATTTATGATATTAACTTATTAGGTGATACATTTTTGTACTGTTGACTTTCCAACTCAACAAAGTGAAATGAACAAACTTAGAAAATGGACCAAAAAAAAAGTTATTAGCTAACAGAGAATTCTATTAATTCTTTGAATTATTGTTCTTGGATACCTGTATTCAATATTTGCTTAGTTCTGGCTATAGAATCCATTTGCTTTCATAAGGGGTGTGGGTGTGTGTATTATGCAAGATTTATGAAAAAGGTGAATTTGATTTTTGTAAAAGTTGACTGAATAGAATAAATACAGCATCTGCTTCCACAGGACATAAAGCTTGAATATTTATAATTTATGGAAAAAGGCCGACATTTTTCCTTCTTTGAATGAATGTTAAGGTGTATTGTTGTTTAGAATACAGAACCCTCCAGCTCTTGCATGCTGTGTAACAATTTTAACTGTAAATACAACATAGTAACCTATTTATGAATTCTAATCTCAAAAGCTAATTTAATTGGTGTATTCCAACTACTATTGCTTATTTCACTCTTCAGTAGGTAAAGATGCATTAATAATCGAAGTTTCAAACTGTAATTAACGTTAGCTTTAGGCTCCTGACAATGAAATGATTACATTTTTATGTATGTCTTCATACACAAAGTTAATCTAACCTGTGACTGAATAACGAAAGAAAGACACATTTGCTCTCTAATGCAAATCACTACTTGTAATTATGTGTTCCCTGCAACTGTCAGGAAGGAGAAAAGTAAGATACTAGTGGCTGTAAAATCTGTATGGAAGTCCCCCATTCATCTCCTTCGGCTCTGTAGGTGATTTCAGCGAGCTCTGGATGATGTGTTTCCTCTCATTTGTTTCCACACTCTCCCTTACAGAACTGAGCCACTGGCTTCATTCGCTGGGGTTTGGGTAAAAGGTGACAGGGTCTGTCCAACGGGGAAAGGCGGAATTTTTCCATGGTGCCATGCAAGTTTACTGCACAAAGCCCTACCACTCCCTCTCCAGCAAAAGAGTCTTTCAGAATCCACCTTTCCCTTGAAGCTACAGAACAGTCTCCCAATTACTGCTACGATTCTGAAGGTAGTTAGGCAGCTCACTCTACTTTAATCCAAGGAACATGCAGCTGGAAATCACCAGCAAGCAGGATCTACGCACAGCACAGTGAGGTCACTGGATCAGCAATTCTGGGCTTTGCTGTGGTCTAGTGTTGATTAAACCAAGCTAAACATTAGTAACAGATTTTATTGCCCATTATGGTTATTACAAGTAACAAGAGAGCTAAAAGCAAAGTACTGCCCTAATGCACTTTGCCTACACTAAGTGTTAGTAATAAAATTATGGTGGTGATGTTTATAAGCAGAAGTTTTTAGCAATAAACCTCAAGGAGGTGGAAGTGAAAGAGCAGAGCTGCTGTGAGCCTGCTGTGAGCCTGCTGTGCCTTGCCAGGCCTGAGGCTGGGGAGCTGGGCTCTGGGCTCAGCTCTGGGCTCAGCTCTGGGCTAGGTTCTGGGCTCAGCTCTGGGCTGGGATCAGAACTGCTAAAGGCAGCTGGAAGAACTCACCCTGCCAGCAAACCACCCTTTCCTGCTCCCGACACCACTCTCAGTTTGCATTTAAAAATGAATAGGGTGCAAAGTAGCTGAATATCTTTTTCAATGAGAAATGCATTTATTGTAAGCAAAGATAACTGAAAAAGGTTCAGATTAATTGTTGAAAGAGCTATTTATCTACTTTTTTAATAAAAGCTGGAAACCAGGTTTGACTCTTTCAGTAGGAAGCGGGGGAAAAGTAGTTTGAGGAGCTCCATATTCTGTGGAAAGGGCATATATGTATAGGAGGGCAGTTAATATTTATTCTTTCATGCTTAGTCTTTGTTCTTCTCAGTTCCTGCCTGTTTTCATCTATATTCCCACTGATACCTTTTGTCCTCCCTTTAACTCCTCACCCAATCTTTGTACTCCCACAGACTTTCTCCCTTAACATTTTTTCTGTAGGGAGCAGTGGACACAAATGCTTTCATTTAGAAATTCCATCCGGGACCTTCTCAGTTTATGACAAGAAGAAAAGGAAAAAATAAAGGAGAAGTCAGGCAGGATAATAAGCTGGGAAATTAGCATATCTCCTGTGCTTCTAAATTCTCTTCACAAATCAAGTGGTGCCTGCCTGAGATAGTAAAATACAGCTCATAAAAACGCTGAGCAGATTTTCAAAAGAAGTTGCTGCCAATGTTTTGGGTTTGACTCCTTTTAAGTGAAACAGCACTGGATAGACTAGTTTGAGTCACAGGTACACTTGATACATATTTTTTAATCCAGGCTCCCCAAACTAAATAATTAGTAGCTGATTCACAAAAGTCTTTAAAGAACGGGGTTTAGCTCCACAGTCATGCAGAGAAGTTCAGTGAAGAAAGTGTGCCCTGGGCGTGATGGATGAAGAAGCTGCCCTCTCTGCTGGTCCCACCGTCTGGGGAGCAGCCTGGGGAGCTCCTTGCACCTCGGGCTTTGCCTTGTCCTTGTCACGTCTGTTTCTCAGGAGCCCACTATCAGTATCTGGCTCCTTTTGTTAAATCTGCAATAGCTATGAATTCAGGACATAAAAGCAGTTACTGCCTTATTCAGAGGTGGCCAAGTTTCTGTGCTGAACTGGACAAATGCCAAAAGCTCCCTCAAGTAATGAAGTCCTCCTGTACATTTATTACACCAGAGAGTACGATGGGAAGTGGGGAAGAGCTCTGGGAACAGATTGCTGAGGTGCTGACGCTCTTCCAAGGGTGCTGTGTGTCCTAACTCAGCGTGCACATGAGTGTGAAGTTTGTCACAGAAATCCACAGGATCTCGTGTCTGGTTCGCAGCAGCCAGGCCCCCGTGTGAAACCAGCAGCCTCCAGCAGCACGGTCCTCTGGCAGACACAGGAGGCAGCCCTGGCACGAGAGCTGCTGCTGGGCTTCTTGAGAGCCACAGGAAATTCAAGACAGGGCCCCCTGAGCTATTGTATGAACAGATCGATACCCTGACATTTGTTTAACTGGTGGGAATCTAGATAGATGGTATTTGGTAACATGCATCACTTTATCTCTCATTATTTACATTTTCAGCTAAAACTCCATTTCACCCTGTTTTGCAGGTTTTCAATTACATCTAATTCAAAACTATGGTACTTTAAACAGGATAAATTAACTGATGTTAGTAGAAAAGAGAAACTTCTCTTTTCCCTGTGTTGGCAGGGGTAGAGGAGGACTGATTCTCTGATGAGTTGTGATAATATGCAAATATATTCTTCCATTACAGCCCAAGCAGAGTCAGACTGGGGAAATGCACCCGCAGCACTGAAATGGATGCTGCTGAGAATGTTATGTCAATCTGTAATTTCACTTTCTCCTTTTTTCTGTGCTTTGAAGGATATGCAAAAAAAATGAATTAATGCAAATATTACCATTTATGCCCTACAGATTCTCAATAGGTTGCATCACACCCAGGAGAGAGATTTTTCTGTGTCCTGTGCAAATATAAATCTGGTATCAATTCATCAATCATTTTTTTACTTCTTATTTTAAAAGGACTTTATTTTTCTCACAAACCCTATGGACTGAAGGCTTTTAATTCTAGTGAAAGGTGATGAGCAGAAAGAAATGTACATATAAAAGGTAAAAAACCCCTCAGGTTTACTGTTTCTGACAGACCAGGGTAGAATTTATTACTTATGCTACAATAAGTATTGAGGATCACTCTTTACATATTGTTATGTCTTAAGGTATAGATATGTTAAGGTGTGATTTTTAAGGTTATTCCAAGTGATATTTTGCTCTCGTGTTACTTAACTCTTCAAAATTAAGGGGATTTCTTCATCAGTAGCAATTTGGGGAAGCATGTGATAATTTCCACAGTGGAACTGGTCACAGCTGCCTGTGTTTGGGAGAATTGTTCTGTCTTTGGGTGATCAATCATACAGAAATTCCCCTCATCTTCCCAAGACCATCATGGTTTGCAAGTCCTGATTTCTGCCCACTTTGTAGAATAATGACCTAGCTTGTGACAAAAAACAGTGTTGTATTTCATTAAAATGAGGGATGAGCCCGGGATGGACAAAAATTTAATGTTTCTGTCCATATATTTTCACATCCTATCTGCAAGTAGATGTTCCGGAGAAATAACAGTAATTACTACTGTCATTCTGTTTTTACTTATTTTGCATTTGAATAAACAAGAAGGGGTTTTTACAAATTGATTCTAGTTCTGTCAGTGTGACCTGAACCACTTTTGACCAAAAATAGATAAATACAATTAATATGTCTCTCCTTCATCTGTTGACCTGGTCATGGACTTTGATAATGTAAGGCCCATTTGTAGAAATTTTGATGGAAATTAAATTAATACTGAAAAATGCAAAATGAGTTTTGAATTATAGTAAAACTTAACGGGAAAGGAGGTATGTGCATCTCAAAACGATGCTGCTATTTTCAAATATGCTGGTATTTAAAAGGAAAGAGAGAAGACTTACAACTAAGCCAAATATGATTTTTCCTCCCAGTTTCCGCCCTTTTTTTCAGAAAAGAAATGGAGTAATAATTGCCTGGTTAATTACTCACTGCAGATGTAAAACATTTTATTTCCTGACATTTTATGTCTCCAGATTTTGGTCCAGATCTGACAAGTGACAGATATTCCATGCCTCATTTGTACATTAAGATCCTGTTTTCTAAGCATGAGATTGCCTTAAAATACAAATATGGAAATCAATATACAGATGCTTTTAACAAAGAGAGCATTGTAAAGTATCTGCTGAATTAGCTTCCGTGGAATCATCTGTCACACTGCTGACAGCCCAGCTTTTAACCATGATGGTGTAATCTAAAGTGCTCACTCCAAAGTTGAGTTAGATTTATAATGTTTTGTGATCTACTTTGTTATATTTTGAGTCAGTCAGACCAGATGGTATGAGGAATATATTAATTAAATTAGGGGGCTATTAGAAAGGTACGTGAGCTCTTTCCATCTTCAGAAAGGCTGAGCAGTCCTTTCTCTTCTTGCATTTATGTTTACTCTTTTCAAATGTCATGAGCAGTTGTATTCTATTAACAACAGTAAAGAAAAACACCCTGTTTTTTGAGCTGAATTGTACATGGGGAGATGGTGGGTTTTTTTATTATTATTGTTAATTTTGAATCAGATAGTTTCCACTTGCTTTGGTTAATGAAGGTATTTGTAAAAGGAACTTCAAATCACAGATTAAGTTATTCTGTACAGACCTATGAAATGCTAACAATGGATTCCTTGTCAAATAATTAAAAATCGGTGAATATTTTGGTAGTGGGAGCTTTCTGTTTAAAAATTAATACAAAATGTAGGCTCATTATAACAAACTGTTGCTTCTGTGGCTCTAAAATCATCACAGCTGCTGGTATTAATTAGCACTATCTGTCTGTCCTTTGCTCTGAGCAGGGACTGTAGCACAGACACTTTGTGGGGAATTGCAAAGCTACATTTTGGCATGGTTGGCTTTAAAATCCTGGCTGGAGCTCTGTGTGTATAAACACTAAGCTTAACTCGATGCATAGCAATAGTCACACCAGAGTCACCTGGACGGTTTACATCCGTGGAACACTCAAGCTTTGCTATTTTTAGCTCCTCCTGGAAGAGCAGATCTCTGTGAACCCTTTCTTCTGTGGGCTCTGTGTCTCTGCAATGACTCCTGCCTCTCCAGGGCTGCCATCCCAGCACATTTTGCAGCTGCTTCTCTCCCAGCTGTATTGTGATGGTGAGACTTTGTACTGCTGCTTTAGCCAGGAGCAGAAAGCAAGGAGATAAGGACGAGGATAAGGGGGAAAAGTTCCATAGTGAGCATGACAGAGAAGTTTAGTGTAGATATTTTCCCTCTTTCTGACAGTAGCTTCTCTCTTTCATTGTTACAGGCAAGCGATTTTCTTCTGTGCCCTTTCTGCATTGTTAGCAGGGACATCTCTGGGTCTGTGTTGCTGCTTATATACACTGGCATAAAAATGTGGTTACAAATTGCATAATTCTAAACCAAGGAACAAACTGGAAGGTCAAGAAGATAGAAATTAAATTGAGAAAGAAGGAATGGAGTATTTAGTGTGGAGTTTGTCTGCATGTGTCTTGTGTTTATCGGACTAACAAAATTAGCCTGTGTTTGGACTATACACATATAATTTTATTTTTTTTTTCCAAGGGACTTATAGATATTTTGAGACTGGTAACACCTACTATAACATTATGTCAACATTTCTCTGCCTAATGACTGAAAACTAATCCTCTGGATTTGACATTTGTCCATGTTAAATACCCACCCCCACCCAAATGCTATATTCTTATACTTGTACCATGGAGTATGCATTTATTGCTTCACCTAATCAAAAGTAACACATGTATGCAATCCAGAGTAATACATTTCTGAGATGATAAATATTAAATGGACAACATAAATCTGTCCTCTTAAAAAAAATAAGAAAATAACTAGAAAATGGCACAGAAGATACCCATTTTCATTATGGCTTTTAGGCTATAATAGCTTCAGCATGTTCTAAAGCCAGAGTATGAATGATGAGCAGTTGAAATCCAATTGGAATTCATAATACTACATTTGGTTTACACTACCACCTGTCAGTAGGAAATAGACTGAGACATATCTCCTGAGATATCCATAGGGAATGCTCATTTATAATTAGCCTTTTTTTTTTTTTAACCAAATATTTTTCATTGCAATAGAATGTTTATGCTGTTTTTCATTTTAGTAGCAGTCCCTCACTAAAAAGTAGTTGAATTTTTATCTAATATCCTCTATGAAATATAACAGAAAATGCTTCCCATTATATTTTCTGTAGTTTGCTGTCCATCCCTTTCTCCTTTTTGGCTGTGCCCACATTAACACCTAACCCACAATACAAGTGGAATGGCCCCTCCAAATTCTTGACAGGACCAAGTAATATCGTGCAGGTTTAGGTCAGAATATCTAACATAAAGTGTAACTAGTGCAGGTCTGTTTTTTGAAAGAGGATGTCAAAAACAGATGAAATGATTATGAAAGTGGGCATTGGCACAGATTTAACCTAGTCATTATTCTCATTAGACTCTAATTTTGGGTTCCTCTTTAGATGACAGCACATGATGAGAGCTGACACCTACTTTGAATTCATATTATCATGCTTAACGTGTTCAACTAATATTTCCCAACAGCTGAAAGTGCAAATGCATGTCTTCTAAGATGTTCATATAAACACTGTTCATATCTATCTATCCACAAACACTGTGGATAATACAGATGGCTGGTACTTAAAATTTGAGAGATAAAATAGAGTTCTTCTGAATACGAACATTTGAGATTGATGGGAAAAAGAACACACAAAATCAAACCATTTAATGATTTTTCTCCCCATTCAATTTTATACTTCTTAATTCCAGAAGCAATAAAATTTATTTCAGTGTTGGCACATCTAAGAGGATTATACTAGTTTGACAAAGCTCCTGAGTCTTTCAAAATCTTTCTTGAAAAGACACATTCAACTGATGTTTTGTCACTTAATAACATATGGTGAGGAAATAATGCAGCTTCATCAATAATTTCTTATGGCTTCTGTGATGTTTTCCTCTTACCATGAGACTCAAAAAATAATGCTAAATGAAAATCTCTCTAGAGAAAATTACTTCCCTTTTCCCCTATAAAGCTTGGAAAAGAAATCAAGCCCAAACGATATGCAAAGTATCTTGGCAGTGGTCTCAGCTTGCAGACTCCCTCAGCCTGTACTCTGAAGCAAACTGCGTTTTGCTCCTTTGTGTGTTTGCATTTGAAATGCAATGTGACTCTGGAAAAGAAACATGATTTCTATACACCACTTTCTTTGTTTCTTGTTTCTTTCTTTCTTTTTTTTTTTTTTTCCCAATCCATAAATCCTTCCAGTTAAGACTCACTGTTAAGCTAAGCACTGTCCCAGCTCACTAGATGTTCTTGGCCTGAGTTTCAGTATTTCAGCAAAAGCTGCATGAAGTCTTTCTGATCTTGGTGATGGTTTGACTATGACTGCTGAACATGGATTGCAGTTTTGTCTTTGTTTGTTTTGTTTAACAGTGTTTTGTTTGTTTGGGTTTTTTTTGTCTGTGAATTGTGATTAGTGTTTAACAAAGTGTGTTTGCTGAAGTCTTGAGATCTTGAGTTTTCTCATTATATTTCAATCAACCCCAATGTGTTAAATGGTGGCAATATTTACCCTTAATGATATATCATTTTGAGAGCAAAGGGGAAGGTGTTTGTGTGGGGCATCGGCATAATTTATTGTATATGTGTTTAGGATGGTCTGATATATATATAGAATTTCAAAAATTCAGAGTGAAAGCATACATCAGAACGATTTCCATCTCAGAATCCTGCTGGTTACCAAAGCACTAGAGGAACTGGTTTCTTTCCTCTATTCTCACACATCTGTTTTACACTCAGCAGAGCAGAGGGACATGCAATTGTACCAGAACAGCACAGAAATTAAGCCAAAACCAAATTGTTCACCCCTTCCTGCTTCATCCTAAACTCTGGAGATTTTGGCATTTGTGTTATTTAAAAGACCTTGAAAGCAGAAACAGAGTTAGCACTGCAGTCTATAGAATGCAAAGCAATTTAGTCAAATGCAGCACATCCTTTCATTTTCCAATGGGGGAAATTATCTTTGTAGAAGGAAATGAAAATCAAGTCATCTTTTAGGACTTAAAAGCTACAGATTTCAAAATTATAGATTGCCTTTCTAAAATATCATCTACTCACACAGTTGATCTTCTTACATTGAACCATGGTCAGTTATCAGATACTTGTCCAAATTCAACTACTCTTAATTTTGAAATTCACTTTCACTCAAGTATTCTTCTTCCTGCTTCCTGGTACTGACAGTGCTTTGTGAAGAACTGTCCCACACTGACTTTGGTACCTATTCTATCATGTGGCTTTTATCTTTGGAATTGATGAATGAAGCCGTTATCCTCAGATAAATCCCGATTCATCTGTGGGAGTAGCTGAACATATATTCTGTGTCCTACTGTTCTGCCTTTCCAAAGTTCAAAAAATCCTTATAACACTTGTCTTGAAACAAGCCACCAAAGTAACAGGAAAGAGACTTATTGTATGTTTGATTTAAATCACTGTAGCCTGAAGCAGTGCTTGTGGTGTTACTTTCCCAGAAAAAACAAGGACAAGGAAACTCAGGGAAGGTAAATGATATTTTGTGTAAAAGTTTGTTTGTTTGTTTGCAACTCCTTTGCCAAAAATATAGCTTAAACTTCCCTGCCTTGTTATTAAAAGGCTAGGCATGGAATTGCCATGTTTTACCAGCAACTATTAGACTTTCCCTATGAAATCTGAGTAGTTATGTACACAGATGCACAGTTACACTCCCACTACATTTTGTCTTGGTAATCTGATAAGCCTGAAACACAGCGAGCTGCAGCTCATTTTCAGTGCAGGGTGGGTTTAGGTACTACACCCCTAAAGCAGAACTTCTCCCTTGCCTTGTTATCTCTGTGCGCCGTTTCATGACTAAGGTATGTGTATGATTTTCTGCTGGCTGAAGAAAGCCCAAACAGCTTTACCAGATGATCAGTGTCTTTTCCTCCTGATGTTTGTTATCACAAAAGAGAGAAAAGATGCCCATCCCGTGTAGGCTGAGATCAGCAAATCTGCTGTGACCAAGAAGTTGATTTCTGTCAGGAACTGCTTTTGCCCTGAAATATCACATTTATTATGATTAAATAAGAGGTGAATTTCTCTCCTTGATACCAGCACTCAGGATATATCTTACAGTAGTGAGGACAGAGATCTCTGGGAGCATGTAATGGACCTAATGCATCAAATGTAATGGTGTGAGTGATCTCATACAATTATTTCCAAGGGGTGTTGAGTCCACATGCTATCAGCATTAGTGTGCAGATGCCACAAGAAACCTGAGACTATAATTTCCACATCCAATTCACATAATGGATATGGAAATAGAAGTAATTTCAGATAGTAGATAGATATCCCAAGCCAATAAAAAACATACATAGCTCAATTTCCTCTTCAGCACTATAACAGAAGGTAAACAGCTGTTCAGATACCGTGCTGTGCTCACGTTGCTCTGGACACGTGCAGTGTTACACCTGTGAAAGAATTAGGGATTGTGCAGTTTGAAAGGTATCCTTTTTAATCTAAAATAAAAAAAAAAAAATTAAAAAAATCCCCAAAACCAAAACCACCTGGCTTTTTATGCCTATTGTGATCTTAAAGTTCATGATTTACCCAGAGAGAGGTGCATTTTGACAAAATATTTCATTTTGGGCTTGCAAACTCAGTGAGAGCCTAACACAGTTTTCAACAGAAGCAGAACAGAAGCAATGGGAAGAAATCTTCTGAACTGTACAAGCAAAAAAGATCTTGTTTATTGAAGCAAACAAGTTTCCATTTCTATTTTTACTTGACCAAAGATTGTAAAGTCTTATTTCATAAGGATAAAAAATAATGTCTCTGCTTCACTTGTTCCTGCTGAGTGCAGTTCTGGATCACTTTAGCAGGAGGGTTGGGGCTTTGTGTGTGTGTATGTAAAGGAATATTAACAGCTGGGTGTTTTCTTTATACTGAGAGTTTGGGATAATGATGAAATTCCACACCTATGGACGGGTTTTTAATGAGTTAGTGAAAGATGCAGGAGAAATTCAGCTTCCATATACTCTGTAAGCATAAAAAGGTTGAAGCTTCCTGCCTACATTTAGCTTTCTGCTGCTGTTTGTCTCTCTTGCCCAAACATCAGATTGCAAATTTCTCAGGGCAGGTATGGTGCAGGGAGGTACAAATTTTGGTCTGTCAGAATGCCCACAATAAATATAGTTCATGAGAGCAGCACAAATGTTCAAAGACTTCCATATTTTTTTCAAATTAGTGAATATGGGTCATGTTCTTAGAAAAATTCAATTTTAAAGTATTAAACAAATGTTTACAAAACCAAGAAATATTATTTTATAACTAGCTAGTGAGTTCTTAGTGAGATTTGAATAGTAACTGAACATGTAAGGACAGTTTCCTTTGGAAAATATAATAATTTTTAATTGTAATGATAGTGTTTCTGTAGATTATAATAATGTATATTGCATTTGTAAAATTACAATAATGGCTTTGGTGCAATTCTTCCGTATTCATGTGAATCTGCTATAGTACTTGTTACTGGTTTATGCTCCTGCTAACTTAAACATGCATTTTACACAAAAACCCTTTAATTAGAAAACTGGAATTTCCATATGTTTGTGAGAAAATCATGATACTTGAGTTTGGTCGCTCTTATCTTCCAGCTTTGTGTATACCTGCAGAGTAGGGTGTGTGTGATACAACCATAAGTGATTAAAGATCACAGAGTGAAGTTTGCAACTCGCTCTGATATTGTGCAATTTGTTGCCTTCTCGTTGACTGGCAGGTGGATTTTCATGAAGATGAGGAGCAGACTTCTTTATTAATGTTTGATTCTTTGAAAAACAGTGATCACAACTGAACCTTGTAATACAAATCTGTTATTTTTGATAAAACATTAATTCTGGGATGTGATGTTTATTTAAAATAAAAAAGTTAAAGAGTAGATCCAAGACCCAGGAGGAGCTATATCAATGACCATCCTCTTCCTCAGTAGCCATTATCTTTTACGTCTCTTTCTTGATCAGAAATATTTAATAACTTCCCTAACTGGAACTCATTCTAAAAAAGCAAAATTCCCACTCTCCAACTGTTAAATTTCCTAAAGTCCATACCATATATATACTCGTCCTCTTCTGGATTTGATTTTAATTGGTGGTGGTTGTTATGGGTGTTTTGATCCTTTTCATGCTAATGTAGTGTAGGGCTAGAAAGCCCCCCTTAACCCTTAGGAAATTTGGTTTAGAGAAAGCAGAAGATTCTCTTTTTAACACAGGAGAAATTTCAGATCAGTTTATCAACATTTTCTTCATTCAGATCATCTATGTAAAAATATTCTGATGATATTTCAGAAATTTGATTTCTGGAAATGATTAAGCCTTAAAGTCTTGAAGTTCAGATTAGGTAGGATGAAAGTTTCCCATCTTCCTTGAGCAAATGGATTAGAATCAAAGTTCTATGTTCTGTATGTTTACAGTTTGCACTGGGAATAAGCAAGTTTAAAAGATATATTTTATCAACTTGTTCTGATGCTGTAAAATTTTGTTCTACTTTCTGTAATTTGCACAGTTTTGAAGAGTTATTGAACATCAATCCTCTAATACTTTAAAATATAGTTTGTAAATTCACACACAGAGATTTATTTGTGTCAAGTCTTTGAAATTTAGAACCTTGCTTAAAATATTAAGTCAAGAAATAAACCAGCTTTTCCCTCATCCATCTCTGGGGACCAATGCAATAGGGAACTATGCATTTCCATCTGATTTTCATAGTTATATATTTTGGATCAAGGAAAAGCATACACTGTATGACAGCTTCATTATAAACAGTGTGAACAAATAATAAGACTTTGTTCTGTATCACACAAAGCTAAACTCTACTTGATCATGCTAATATAAATCACTTGTTAAAGCAACTGTATTCTAGTTCAAAACAGGTGCAACTGATTGAACACTGGTTTAGGTCCACTGACTGCATAAAGCTTTGCAAAAATATTTTCATCCAGTTCCTGCAGAATAATGTTCATGTCATCCTTTTTGTGTGCAGTGTAAGAAATGTGTACTGTTCACACTGTACCAGTGATTTTACTAAAGGGAACTTGCCACTGCTTGAAAAGAAGAAAGGAGCCACAATTCTTTCTTTCCCCTGTCCTTAGCTTACTGCTGAGAGGCTGAGCATACAGCATTTTTGCCATCGGGAAATAAAGTCTTCCTCATTGCAGAAGTGCACTACTTGATCTTATGGGCGTTTAGTATTTTATGACTTCATCTCAGCTTCTTCATTACTTATAAATCACTGACACTTCATACTTAAGCAATTAAAACAAGTAACAATTAGCTTATTACCCCCATGATCCACTGCAAAATAATTGCACTAGAGAATTCATTTAACATAGTAAAATGAAGAACATTAGAAATCATTTTGTGCAGAGCCAGCACTAGTTTGACAATAAGCTTTATGATGGTTGAGTACCTTATGCTCTACTAAAAGCAAATAGATTTTCCATTACTGCAAGCCACTCACATAAAGCCAGCAGGGCAAATTGTGATTCTAAGTAAAGAGTAAATAATCACACTGGCAGAATATCTCGCTTCAAGTTAAAAAAGTACAACTAGTTGTTTTTATCTTTCTTTCTTTCTTTTACATCTTTGAAGGCACAGAATTATTAGGTGCACTAGAAGTGCATTTAGGTGTACTAAGAGGATGTACTCATGCTAAATAAGTAAAAAAATAATTAAAAGTAGATCAGCAGTGTCAACTGTCTTAAAATTCATTATGGGTCAGTCGTGCACAATAATAAACTGAAGGTCCTGAAAATGAGAAACTGGCATTTATCAATATCTGATTTCACGAAGCCTTTTCTTAGGTACTGCAAAAACCTGTGGATGAAATCTTGCCGTATTTTACCTGAGTTAAGACCCGAATCAAGTCCTAGCGAGGTGGTTAGTATCTTCCTCAGCATCTTTGGTGGGTAATATCTTCTCCCTTCTTGAATATTGTGTCAGGGGAAACCTTTAGCCAGGTGTCTTAGGAGAGAGTGTAAACAGCCTGTAGTGGCTTTTTGTTCTACTGACCTCTACATTCCCTTAAGTGCTTTTTACCCTGTCAGATCTACTGCCTCTTATTTCTTCAAATATTACTACAACAGTGTTTTCTGTGTCTTTTCAGATACTTCACTGAAATAAGTTTATAATTTCAATTTCTTTTTTCCCTATGATTTTGTTTACCGTTTTTCCATACCATTGACAGATCTGACATTTCCTGTCAAATTCCTTCTCAGAGATGGTGTTTCCATAGACCTTGGGAATTGGCCATTTTTAAATCTACCATTTTATTTATTCACTTCCACGAGAGTGATACATTTGGAAGCAGAATCCTACTCTGTAGAACTCCTTGCTGTTTCTTCCCAAAAATGTGTGCATCTTGGAATTGATTGCCTTGTTAAATGATTTATTTAACATTAAGTCTGTTTGATATGGAATTTATGTTCTTATTACAAGGCATATGGGAACTGTTTCTGCCAATTTCCTCAGGGAATTAAGACATCAGATGCCCTTTGCTTCTATTCCCATGTACTGACTTGTTTGGGACAGAGCCTGCTGCTATTTTACTTCCAATAAAAGTGCACAAAATGATGCAGTAAGACAAGGCAAGCGTGCAGTTGAGCTAATAGGAAATGAAAATGAACTGCTCCAAGAAGAATGCCAGTAGAGTTCCCTGCTTTCTCTGGAGTTAGAGGCTGAATTGTGATTCTATTTCAGAAAAAGTACAGTAGCAGTTTAGGAGAAGGGAGACTTCCATGTGGCCTGGCATCAGGTCTGGCTAGAATTGTATCCAATGTATCCCTTCCTTCCTAAACACACAGTTCCCAAAATGTTTGAGTGTTAGTTGTCTGAAAATTTTGTTCCAAATCTCTTTATTTCTTTCAGTTTATGTTGTTTTATTTCCCCCACCAGACAACTAAAATTAGTTTGAGAGGAAATTTAAATCAGTGCTCTACCCAACACTGTCTTAATATATGAAGTGACAGTACCAGTGCTGAAGTAATTATAACAAAAAATTCTAAAAGCATGATTGGAATTAGTTGAGAGTTTATTGTAAAGCCTGAATTAAAGCATGTTGTGTGAAGTGTGTTTTGAAAGGTTACATTCTGAATGTTTATATCTTGAAGAAAAACACACCAAACAATTATTCAATAAGCAAGACACTTAAATTAATTTAGTAATTATTACTGACATGAAGACAAAAGAATATAAATGCAGAATTTGAATATGTTATTTCTGTTAGGATCATTTGTTCAGCTTTTTAGAGTACATAAGGTAAGTTACTCAACAATACTAGGAAGTCAAAATCATATTAAAAAGAAGTAATGCCCTTTCCGCTGCCCTTTATTGCTCTTTCTGTTTGGAAGAAAGAACATTTAACCTCTGTGTTAGCAGTGATGATAATGGTAGGTAGTACAGCATAATCTTTCAGGGGAAGCCTACAAAAAGCCATTTTAAAATATGACAAGTAAATAATACATAATTAGTCAAGTTTTTTCAGCATTTAGTGATGTAAAAAAAATAATGAACCTTTCATTTTGAAGAAAGCATTGAGCAATTATTCTAGTTCTTGCTACAATGTATTAACTTTAGAATAACTCTTGTAAGGACTTGTGTTGGTTTTGCACAGCCGGGTTTTTGGTAGTGGGGGGCCACAGAGGTGCCTTCTGTGAGAAGCTGCTGGAAGCTTCCACCGTGTTCAGCAGAGCCAGTCCCTGAGGGCTCTGAAGATGGACAGGCTGCTGGCCAAAGCTGGGCCACTTTAAGAGGCTGGTAATGCCTCTGTGATAACATATTTAAGAAGAAAATCAAAACAAAGTGGGGCGCAGTTTTGGGTTTTTTTCTAGCCAGAGAAGAGGAGGAGGTGAGAACATGTGAGGGAAACAACGTGGAGACACCAAGGTCAGTGGAGAAGGAGGGGGAGGAGTTGCTCCAGGCACCGGAGCCGAGATTCCTCTGCAGGCCGTGGTGAGACCATGGGGAAGCAGCTGTGCCCCTGCAGCCCGTGGGGATCCACGGGGGATGGAGAGATCCATGCACAGCCCGTGGGGATCCACGGGGGATGCAGAGATCCACCCGCAGCCCGTGGGGATCCACGGGGGATGGAGAGATCCATGCACAGCCCATGAGGATCCACGGGGGATGCAGAGACCCACCCACAGCCCACGGGGAGGTGCCCACGCTGGATCGGGTGGGTGCCTGGAGGAGGCTGTGATCCAGTGGAGACCCGGTGGAGAGAGAGGCCCCTGCTTCCAGGCTGGAGCAGCCTGTTCTTGGAGGACTGCACCTGGTGGGAAGAGAGACCCATGTCGCAGCAGTTTTGGGAGGACTGCTGCTTGTGAGATTGAAACCATGCTGGAGAGGTTCACGGGGAACTGTCTCCCGTGGGAGTGACCCCACGGTGCAGCAGGGGAAGGACTCCTCTCTCGGAGCAGTGGAAGAAAATCTCGGTGATAAACTGACCAAAACCCTCATGCCCTGTCCCCCTGCACTGTTGGTGGGAAGCAGGGAGGGGTTGCGGGAAGAAAGGTGTTTTTAAGGGCTTATTTTACTTCTCATTATCCTCCTCTGAGTTTGTTAGTAGTAAACTCACTTTATATCTCTAAGCTGAGCCTGTTTAGCCCTTGGAGTGTTTTTTCCTGGTCCTTATCTCAACCCTTCTTAAATTTTCTCTCCTCTGCCCAGCTGTGGCAGGGGAGGGTGAGTGAGCAACTTTCATAGGTGCCTGACATTTGCCTAGCGTCAAACCACAACAGTACTATACAGGAAAGTTGCATATTTATTCCTTTTCACACTGCCTTTAGTTCTGGTATTTTTCAAAGAAATTCTTTGTGAGGATAAATTATAACATGTTATTGAAATACTTCCTGTTTTATGGAAGTGGCAGTAAGTTTGTCTCTCTGCTGACAGAGCTCCCATTAGGGTGAGCCTGATCTAATTTCCCCACCTCCTGAGCTGCTGTTTCCACGTGTTCAGTGCAGGTGGTTTCCCTCGCCCATTCATCAGTCGTGTCTCGGGGCACTATTCATCAGCAGGGTCTCAATGGAGCTGTGTCCTTGGATAATATCTGGATTATCTAATCTATTTTAGTTTTAGATGAAATACTGATGTTCTTTTCCCTCTGGGTGATGACAGTACTGGAAATTGGTTACCAAACAGTCTTTTTGAAACAGAAATGTTTGGACTGTTGTTGGTTTATTTCTGTTCTCTTTTTGTTTTGTTGTTTGGGTTCTGTTAATGAAAAATATTCTAGAAACCATGAGAATGAATTTCCTAGATTTCTTCTAAAACTTAGCCTTCCCTGCCAATGGGAAGACTCAATTCTGAAGAATCACAAACACATCATCTTTCCTCATGAGAATGTGTCCCTGCACAACTTCAGAAAAATAACTCTGTTTTGGGTCCAGTAAAAAATAACTTCAGCTCCTTCATTTTTCCCTAATCTGTCCTCCTCCCACAGATTCATGGACCTGTAAAAGTCAAATATCTTCCCTAAGGAATTAACTAGCTGTTATCTGAGTTACAGAAAATACCTGAAATTATTTCTTTAGATTGCATTATACTTTGAACTGTGATATTTCTGCCTTCAATCACATATCAAGCTTTAATGAACAATTAACACCTTTCCTCAGAAATATTCTGGGTTTGGAGTTAATATGTGCGTACCACTGTCAGTGGATGTGTTCTAGCAGCAACAGTTTTACCGAGCAACCTTTTGGAAATGTTGCTTTCGATTCTTCATTGGTTTAGAGTATCGCAAAGATTTTATCCTCATTGGTTCTTTACAGCAATAGAGATTCCAGGAACATATTTATCATTTGTTTGTTTTACAGTTTTCTGAATAATGTGAATGAGTGAGCAGCATATATTGGTGCTTGAATTAGGTATTTATTCTAAATATATATATATATAACTGCATTAATAAAACCCACAATTCTGCACTGAACCTTCTCATTTCCCTAGTATACCATAGATGTTCATAAAAAAAAATCTTTCTATTTTTGCATTTGTCTTGCAGAAGTGATGATGGAAGGTACTCTGACAAAAACAGTTCTAAATACCAGCCTGTCTTCCTGTAGTAATAGATAATATTTGAATAAAGGCACTGATTTCCAAGTACAAGGTGCTCATTATAAACATTTAAAATAAACATAATAATTTATTATTCGACAGTGAAATATATAAGTGGACATATTTGATACAGACAGTATAATCAGTTAGTTATTCTACGAAGTGTATATATAGAGAAGTAGGCCAATCATCTCATTTCTTCCTTTATGTGTTTTTAATAATAAGACTTCCTCAATCAGTTCTAAAAAAAGCTCCTAAACCAGATGGAAAGTGTAATTGCCAAGGAGTGTGCTTCATCCCATTGTCCACGTTGTAAATAAGGACATTAAACAGTATTGGCATGAGTGTCTGAGTGACACCAGTCACCAATTGCCTTTTCTACCACTGGCAAAAGCTGACCTTTCCAGCCCGAAGCCTAGCCAGTTTTCCATCCATTGTGTCATCCATTTATCCTGTCCGTGTCACCAGCGTGCCTGCAGGGAGTCTCTGGGGCATTTTGATTTCAGCAGGGCTTTTGAAACGTCACAGCAGCCACTGGACCACAGCATCTGTCAGGCTGGAGGAGTCTGGTTCCTCTCCCCTCTCTGTTCCCTGTCACCTTCAGTCCTATCCCTGCTTCCCCCAGTGATACTTTGGTGGCAGCTTGTTGTTCTAATTGCCTGTCTAAACAGAACGGCACTAGGGAGGTTTGGAGTGTTTGAGGCTTCCTCAAGGAACTGTGCTCAGGTCTGCAGAGGCGAAAGGATCAGACAAGATCATTCTGAGTGAAGATTCAGATCCCTGGGTGAAGTCTGAATACCGTCCCCTTAGGCCACTGTGTGGTATAGGCATCAGAAACCCTAAGAATAAACATGAAGAATTTAATAAGACTGTTCAAACAGATATGCTGCAATTAACAGAACAGGGATTTTCCCCCTACATTTTTCAATTTCCTAAGTAATCTCCTATTTTATTCTGAAGCATCAAATTTGCCTAGAACTGTTATCTTTTCCAAAGAGACTACAAGGATATCTTCAATTATACCAGCATATATTACCACTGTTCCTATTCAAACTAGTTACAGAAGAATATGCATGCATTTCCAAAGTTAGAATAATTTTTCTGTTCTTTTTACAAGATCTGCTACTGCACTGATGTTCCTTCAACCATGCATTCTCTTTCTCCCAAGTTATAGGTTTACGAATATTTAAAATACAAGTGCAGTACTTTAAAATTTTTAGACTACGCAGTACTGTAAACTCCAGGAAGGGTTTTAGTCTGAGCTCTCTACTTCATGCTTCAGCAGTGTGTAGTTTAGCAAGAATCTAATAATGCATAACAATGTTATACAAAATTAATGTAATAAAACCTTGGAGCAAATTGTCCTGCCTATGTACAATTAAGAAGCAGAAGCCTTCAGAATTTTAATGCTGTTGGAAATGAGGGATTTGTAAATGGGTTGTTAGCTTTACCTAAAGTTCCCTATGAGCCTCCTGATTTGCAGTATGTATGTTTTAAAAAAGCCCAAACCCACCAGCAACTACACATTTGACAAAACTATAACAGGAATAACTAATGTAATAAAGGATGATAAAGGCAGTTATTGAACCTGTCATAATTTCTTTCTTAGATGATTAGGTTTTTTTTTTTTTACTTGTTTATTTGTTGGAGTTACTGAGATGTGGTCTGTGTAGATCTTTTGGTGAAGACATTCAGTGTTTCAGTACTTATCATGGAGAGGCACGCATTCAGCTGAGGGGCATTAATGCTATTTTGAAACAAATCACAAATACATTCATGGAAAGAGGCATATGTGCTTTTATATTTGCTTTATCAATGATGCCCTCCTATGCATTCTGAATCAATAGTTATGCAGTAACTCAAGCACATCCACTGCATTTATATGTCATTAATGCATAAGGAACAAAATCGAGAGAATCCTGAAAAAACCCCAACCCTATATCTGTAGATATATAATAATATATTTGAGACAGTGAGCGAGGATGCTCTTTAAATATCACATTTTCTTCTGAGGATTTTATTTCCTAATAATATTTGTAAAAAAAGGTGACAATTTGCAAAAAATATAGGTCTGTCTAATAACTTTTAATTGTCCTCTGCATCTTCTGAGGTCTGTATCCTGTTTCTCAAAGAAAAGGATGTGTAGGATCCTTTTAAAATGATCTTCTTTTGAGGATTCAGAGAGAGCAGAACCAACCCCCTTGCCCCACTGTGTTCACTTACCTGAACAACTTTTGGACATACAAACTTTTAAAATTGGCAATTACCACCTATCGTGCCACCTTTGAACAACCGTGACCTTTGCAATTCGTATTAGGAAGCATCATGACTACAGCTGGCTGGTATTAATTTTCCTGAGAAATACTCTGCAGAAGAAAAAAATGTTAGAAAAGATCCCAAGTGGGCTGGGATGGGATGTCCAGGTTAGGAAACAGAGTGAAAAAATTTAATCAGTTTGTGTCTGTTTCTCCCACCATAACTCTGGCAGGTTCTCATGTGAAAATCTGATGGTATTGTTCATACTGGGAATACTGGTGAATATCAGCGTGTTAGATATTCTGTGATCGTAAATAATTAATCTCTTAGCAACTAATGAAGCATTTAGCAACTTTTTGTATGGGAGTAAAGGACTGCCACAGTCCAAGCCTGCCATGAAATCTCCACAGCAGAACTTCTTCCAGGAGAAGAGGTCAATAGTGAGCAACTCTGGCAAATGTTAACATGTGATTTTTTCCAATAAGAAATCTCTTTTCCCTTGTATTTTTTCTTCTTAGAGTGATGCATAAACAAAAGTATGCTAGTAAAAGCTATATTAAGTTAATCTGCATGAATGCAATTCAGCTAGAAATAGAAAACAGTAAGCTGCCTTAGCACCTTTCTTTCAATTTTAAAATGCCATGTTCGTCGTGGAATATTGGGAAATTAATAAAAAATGTTACAAATGGTACTTCATCCTTTTAGCTGGTATTTCCATTTGGAATGATTTTTGCTTGTCCCAAAACCAACCCCAAACAAACAACCCCTCACCCGAAAGAAAACGCTAACAAAAATTTAAAAATCCCACTACACTATTCCCTCAGGGACAAGGAACCGTCGTGCTTCCTTCCATTTACTGAGGTTTAGATGACAGGCCTCGAGAAACTCTTGCTCTTCCAGTTCAGTACAATGCTGAACTGCACCTGGAGCTTTGCAGTGCACAGCAGCTTCACTCAGCCAGTGTGGAGTTTGTGTTACTTGACTTGGGACAGACGAAAAGGGCTGTGAAAGGACAGAATTTATTTTGCTCTGATTCTCCTCCTCCTCTCCACCATGTGAATGCTGTGTGATAAAGAGATTATTTTGTTCAAAACTCAAGTAGAGGTTATTGTCATGACTGCATAGCATGAAAAGTAGTTCCAGCCCCACGGACTTTAATATTGACAGCGTTAAGGCAGTGGATACTGGCTGTATCCAGGCATACACCAAGGATATAGCCAGAGTAAAGCCAAAGGTGTGGATACAGCAACAACAAAGGACTGTTATAATTTCAGATGGCTGAAATCTAACTCCTTTTGTAAATCTTCTTGTAGGTGATTTGTTGGAAAGCTATGGTGCACTTTTAAAATACTGTAATTCCTTATGAAACTATGTGTTAAACCATGAGGCATGGAATGCAGCCAGGAAAGTGGGATGGACAAAGCTCTGCAGCTACCAAGATCATGATTTTCATAATTTCATTGTATATCGATCAAGTAATTGAAGAGATAAAAGTCTCTTTTTAAACCTGCAATGTTTTGGGCATAAAAATGTGAATGAGAGATTTTTACTGACTCTTAAATGCAATAACTCCGTGAAGCTACAAGATATTGCAGAATTATGTTATAAAAATTTTAGTCATGTGAAAAAGCACATTACCACAGTTTAATTTGATAATGTGTATGTGGGCTTGCTCTCGCTTTTATAAATACCATACTGTTTTGATAATTTCCCAGACACAACTGTGTAATAATTGCATGTCTGGAATGGTTGAAAGCACGAGGCAAATACAGTCTAAGCAAGTTTTCCTAGAATAATTGTATACTGTCATGTGTGATTGGCTAAGTGTTACACAAAGTATACAAAACATAAGCAAGCAGGCATCTTTAATTAAATAAAAACACTGCTGTGCTGGTATTCCTCTTTTTCCATGAACTTCAGGAGTGCATTTTTATGATTAGGTCCATTGTGAATGTTTTCTTCCTCCCAAGGACAGCCTTAGAACTTAAAGTTGTAGCTGTCGTGCTGTGCCCAACTCCAGAAGTACAGTCCTCTCCAACATGCTGTGCCTATGCTTTATGTGACTCTAAATGTGCTGTTCCCTGACCAGAGCCACTGCATCCTGTAGTGGTGCCCTGTGCATCCAAGTGCCACAACCCATCTTCTTGTAGAACACTCTACTGACATTCAGGAGGGCGTCCAAAGTTTCAGTTTCCAGCTGGCACACAAATGCTTTGGAATAAATTCACTTCTTTATTTCTTCCTCAGTGAAATGAGAATTGTCCTATTTACCTTCTAAGCGAATTGTAAAGACAAATTCACTGAAGGTTTTAGGTGCTCAGGAAATGTAATGGAGGAGGTTGTATAAATACCCAGGAAAAAAAATCTGTGAAACCAATCTATTAGGACATACTTAACAGTAGCTTACAATGGATAATTATCCATTGCTTCACTGCTACTGGGCAATTACATTGCCAGTAAACTAAATTAGTCCATCTGTGGGTTATGTGTCTCTAGGATATTCAGTTAATTACATTACGGTATATTTTTACTCATGTGAAGCAGAAATACCTAGTGGTTAAAAGACTGAATAATGAATTTGGAGGTGTGGCATAGGTGCAGCTCATGGCACAACATCCTCATCCATCACACTGCCTTGTCTCCCTCTGCTGAGGCTTGGAAGGAGTTAAACACCATTCTGTGAACTTCATTACACACTCTGTGATTAACAGAAAGAGAGTTGGCATTGCCTCCCTGTAGATGAATGCTTTGGATTATTTTATACGTGTCTGCAGCCTAGTTGAGTGATCAGCATGCGATAGAGAGCTTTATGTAGCAGGAAGAAGTGGGTTCAATATCAGCATTCTGAGGCAGAAAACCTGAAATCCTTTTAATTTGTCTTAAAATGTTCAGAAGTGGGTACTTAACAACATAGTTGCCTAACCCAAAGCTGAGATTTCTAAAAATGTTTATTGTGGCTTAAATGTGCATCAATGTAGAGGTAATTAAAACAGTCAGAAGAAAATTTCTGACAAGCTGACATTTTCAAAACAAATAAAGATTCTCCAGATATTTATAACTTTGTGTCAAGGACAATTTATACTCCATGTCATATTACAATATTTAATTTGTTTTTGTTGTCATACTGTATTAACTCTAAAAGACTTTTAATATTTCAGCAGCTGCTGCATTGCCCTAATCAGTTCTGAAAAAACCATTCAATAGTGAGTATACACAATATGCCCAACGTGTTCTTGGGTCACTCCCTGCTCACCCTCAGCTGAGTGTCCTATGCCCCATGTTAGTTTCTGGAAGCAGCAGAATCCACAAGAATGAAACGTGGAGCAGGAAACAGCAGCTTTGGTCGGTGTTTCTAACCATATGCAGTCATTTATGCCCATGGCCTACTGACCTGCTCTGCGGGATGTGGAGTTGGATATACCACGCTGTTCTGAATGAGTGAAGGGACACAGATTGTCCCTCTCAGAAAAAAGCAAAGTGTTCCCTAAATCACCATGAATCAGCCCTGAATCATGGGCTTGGAAGCGGATCAGAGCAATCATTTTGATTTTTATCTACTAAAATTCTGTATGCTCACTCCAAGAATGGCACACTGTGTATTTAATTTGAAATTCTTACCACTATCAGGAATTTGGAGAAAGTATTATTTCTACTCTACCGTGCTTCTCATATATATTGACATGAGAGTTACTCATTAATACAGATGCCTCAGGGTCAGATTTTGTTTAATTATATCTGTCCTGGTCATTACAGATTTCTTAATTATTTAGAGAGTGCCATTTAAATATATCTGATTTCTGTTCTAGATGAGATTTCCTTCTGATGGCTATGAAATATTATACCTTATTGAGCAATAGAAGTGTATGACATTCCAAGGTGAGAATAAGATGGTAAATATCATAGAAAAGTTATTATTATTTTAGTTTTGCTAACCCCTGCTAAGGGTTTTTTCAGTCCTCTAATTATCAAAATTCTGCAGTAGTACTGAAAATATGACACCACCACTTGGATTGATAAATCGGAAATGACACATTTCAGGACAGTGCTTTGAACTGGTACCAGAGGTTAAAACTATAAATAGTGAAGTACCTTACTGAAATTGGATGCTACTTGAAACAAATTGATGTCATTGATTTGTAGGACAGGTTGTAGTGCTCAGCCTTTAGTGAACGTGAATGTATCTGTGTTAAGAGGGTACTGTCACCTTCATATTTTTAAAGACCAACCCAGACCATTCTCACTGTTAAATTTCAATTAAACAAATTTGGTTGGAAAAAATGTTCTATATGTCTTTTATCTACCCTGAGCTGCTGGCAAAACAAACTGGCTGTTCCATATTTGGCATTTATTAATAATATTTTGAATACCACTGTGCTTTTTAAGCTGAGTGTGGTGGAATTCTCATGTGGGATTATTAAATGAGTCGATTTGCATTCTAATGAGAACAAATGTTTGGGATTGCATTGTTAAAATGCTAAAACGGTGTGTGTATAATTATTTTGCAGCTTAGATTTGCAGAACTCATTTCCCCAAACTCTTTTTTTTAAATAACTAAAGAGACAGAGCATACTGACGGCTGGAGGGGAGGTGATTAGGGTAATTTAAACTGTTCACAAATGACTTTGCTACTGAATGAAAGCATTTCTTTGGCTTTGCTATGCTCCTTTCATTATCTTTAAGCGGCTGCAGTGTTGAGTCCCATAAGAAGCCTCACCAAGCTCTCTTTCCTTGTACACTTTCTCATTTGTATTGATTAATCATTTTGTAATTCCATTCTAGGTTGCCTTGCTCATCTTTAAGGCATGTGCTGCTTTTCCTTTGCTTGTCTATCCTGTAACGGTTATGTTGTCTCTTCTAATACCTTAGCTTTATCACTGCAAGTCAAGCTTTAAAACATTAATCCCTTCATGCTTTAATTTCATATTCTATTACCAGAATGAATGCAAATACTGTTTCCTTTTTGCTCCTTTTTAATCATCTTCACTACAGCTTTTGCAAATGGTCCAAGAGTAAAGTTAGCTTTTTATTACAGTCAAAGTCAAAGATTTGTTCGGTTACTCTTTTCATACATTTTCCCACAAGTATTGCCAAACAAGAATTGTTTACTGCAGGCTTCTGAGGTGTTCTGCTGCTTTTCTATTCAAAATCTCGTGCACTGCAAGGCAGTACTGTTTAAAATACTGCTTTCCTAAGAAAAAGCTCAGTGTTTCTCAGAGTAAATTACCATGAGATACTACAGGGAGGTTTTAATAAAGCCTTGTCTTCCCCTCCTGCCCCCTCCAAGTTGTCTTGTCATAAGCAATTGTGGTTGTGAGGTGTGGGTAGGGACTGCTCTTTAACTTGCTGTATGAACCACCAGGCAACACTCTGGCATTGTAAACTTATGTAAAATTTATGGAGAGAGACCTTAGCAGCTCCATAGTTAAGCTCAAGTTATACTCTTCAAACAGGTTTTAAATCCTTGAGATTGACACAAACTTTTTCAAAGATCCCATCCGAAAACTTGTACCATTTTCAGTAGGAAAAATATGTGTGGAAGTTTCTAGCTAGAAAAACATATATTCTGGCTACAGTTTAGAATTTTAAATAAATTGCAAGCCTCTATACATTTTTTTTTCTTTTTGCTTGGGGGTTTTTCCCAGGTCCATACCCTTTGTAATTGCAAAAATTGCAGGATCCCAGTTTCTTTTGGAGCATAATCCTAGAGTAATCCAAATTAATATTCCTGTTTTGCTTTAGCAGCAGCATCTTTTGCCAAAAAAACCCCCAAAAGTCTCATTCCCTCCAATTTTGCTAGGGAAAAAGGAAGATGCTGCATCATGGGAGACAGTTCTAAGTGTTACATCAATTGCCTACTAACCATTGGGAAAGACAGAAACATTCCTTTTCCTTCTCACTGACTCTTCTTTTGTTTCTTGTGTAAAAAGCAGTCCTTTGAGTTAGAATAATTATGTTGTATCAGACATTTTTCTTGCAAAACTTAGTTGTGTTTCCAATTCTCTCTCCAACAAGCTTGCAATCAGTAGTTGTGTGCAGGCTGAATAAAAGATTTGTTGGAACTGCAGAACCTTTGCTTTTGTTGACTTATCTCTGTAAAAGCAGAAGTTTCCCCTGCTTCTTCAGCTGCAGACTCGAGAATATCCCCCACATACTGGCTTCTGTGGTGCATGATCTGTTTTTCTATGCATGTGAAAACAGACACAAGGTTTAGGTATGCAATTTCTCCTTTCTAACAACCTCTCCACCAAACCAGAGCTTCTGCTGCTGCAGAAGGCTGATTTCTTTCAGCACCAATAATAAAGTTCTGAAGGAAATGAAAGGAAAATAACAAACATGCCATCTCAGGCAACTTCGTGGACGCTATAGTCCTCAGAAATACTTTGTTTTCCCCCTCTGCATCTTGCTCACTGTTTTTAGCCATCCACATTGTACATGATTCATGCCAAACTTTCATGTTGAAGTTCACAGCCTTTATGTTTGCAGAAAGAGACTCTCTATTTCTATGAAATTAGTGAAAAAATTATGAATGTATCTGCTAAATTATGGAAGAACTAAATCCATTTTGTATGTTCTTACGGTAGCAGAATAAAGCCATTAATCACTATTAAATCACAATGCTCATCAACACATATTTACAGTTTAATTAAGAACTGTGCTCTCTAAACCTGCCAATTAATTACCAGAAGCACAAAAACCCCTCCACCCACAATCTGTTAAATCACTGGTTATCATGACCTTTTATTCTTTCCATATCTTCACAGCATCTTTTAAAATATCATATGCTGCAGCTTTCCTTAGAGGCTTTAAAGTTTAGGTATGCAGCAAAAGAGTTACCAAACTTCAGAAGCTGGTCGTTTGTGTTATTTTTTAGAAGTTAGGCTGGTTTTAGATCCCTGGAGTTTTGGGCTGTGCCTAAAGGAGCACAACACTCAGCATTCCCAGTACAGTGTTGCACCATATTTATTCCAGGAGTTTATGCTTTAATCAGGGCTATTCAGAGACGAGTGTTCTTTTATCTGTTCTTCTATTTTGTACTCAGCAAAGCAGGAACTGGCTGTCCATATGGTAAATTTTACCTTTTTTTTTACCATAGTGAAATTTAGAAAAAGTCTGGTATGGCCGTGATTCAGTTCAGCGCAGTGTCAGTAAGGGCCAGCACACAGCCCTGCTTGAGGCAGCACACGGCTCCGGAGTGGTGTGTGAGCTGGGCGAGAGGCAGGAAAAAAGCATTTATATTGAAATTTTTGCAAATGTTATGCCTGGCACTAAGCTGGCATTTATGGAACATTTCAGAGTTTAACACATTCAACAGCAGCTGTTGGACGGCTCCTTCTAGAAGGTTCCTCCTGGAGCCGCGGCAGCTTGGATGGCACCTGCTGCCTGAGGGAGCTCACGGAACCGCAGTTACCCAGGCCAGAAAAGACCTTCGGGATCATTGTTTTCCATTTAACGTGTACATCGCTAGCATTTATTGTCCCATTTAACATTAATCAGCATTGAACAGTGACCGCTAATGTTGTGCCACAGAGTGCTGCCACAACCCTGGGGAGTGTGTGTGGCAGAGCCGAGTGCAGGACGGAGGAGCTGAGCTGAGGGCGGGCTGCCATCGCAGGAGGGCTGCTGGGGACACCGCGGGGACACAGAGGCCGAAGAGTGGCTGTGTCCCTGAGCAGGGCTGCCATCGCAGGAGGGCTGCTGGGGACACCGCGGGGACACAGAGGCCGAAGAGTGGCTGTGTCCCTGAGCAGGGCTGCCATCGCAGGAGGGCTGCTGGGGACACCGCGGGGACACAGAGGCCGAAGAGTGGCTGTGTCCCTGAGGAGGGCTGCCCTTGGAGGCTGGGCTGGGCAGCGGCCGCGAGGCCCGGGCCCTCGCTCGGTGTGGCCCGGGACCTCGCAGGGCCGGACCGGGGCCTCGCTCGGTGTGGCCCAGGGCCTCGCAGGGCCGGCCCGGGGCCTCGCTCGGTGTGGCCCTCACCGAGCCCTGGTGCTGACGGAGCAGCCACTGGAGCACTGTGCGGGCAGAGCTTCTGGAAAGATGCGGTGCTGCAGGGCAGGAACGAGGGCTTTAAAAAGCTGCTTTCAGTGATGTGCTCAGGGAGCCTGCTGGGGGACTGCGGGGCGCAGGGCTGGCGAAGCTGGAAAGCACCACTAGCGCACACAGGCTGGGTTGTGCCCGGTGGTCGGGTCTGTGTGCGGTGCCTGCACGTTTGTGTGCAGCTGTGCTCTGGGGGTGCAGCTGACAACTCCGCCTGTTCCAGCCGATAGTGAAGTGATACTGCTGAAGGAGGAGGCTGTCCCACTGCTATTTCTGTGTTAGAAGGGAGTTCAGGGAGTTGTCTTGCTCTGTGTGTATCTTTTATGTACGTGTTTTATTTCTCTGAGTAGCCTTCAGTGCTGGCAATAACAGGAATATCCCTTCTGCCTTAAAGTTAGCCATGCAGAAACGCTTTGGGATATGACCCATATATAGGCTAATGCCTCTGGAGACAGTTGTGTCTGTAGGGTTGTTTCATGATCTCGTGTTGTAAGTTTTGGCAGTATTATCAATACTTGTATTATCAAGGGGGAAAAAAATGTTTTTTCTCTTGCATTTTCATATTTGTGAAACAAATCACAGGTATATTTAAAAAGGAATAGAAAAAATCTCCCCAAAACTCACCTTGAAAACCAAACATATAATTAGCTGTAGGGTTCTGTTTGCTCTATTCATAAATAGTACATTCAAAGGGAATCCCTTCCTGTCTTGATTTTTCAGAACTATCAAGTTTCTAGGAAACATTTGTTTTGTTTATAATACAATTTGCAGAATCCTTTTTATTTCCAAGTCTTTCAGTGATGGACTTCTAGCTTCTGCTAGAAAAATAACTGAGTGAAGAAAGAATGAAATGTGTAGTTTTGCTTATTTGTATTTGTTTTATAATATAACAGTGCCTTATCCACCTCAGCGTTGATGTCCATAAGGTAAGGTATCCAGGATTGTGAGCTTGACAAGGAATAGTGATACACAGAAGAATGTGCATGTGATTCCTTCATTTTTAAATAAAGGCTAGGGAGAGTGATACAGAGCTGCAAATTTGACAACAGGCTGAAAATAAGTCATGCAGGCATCCAGATAGTGTATAACCTGAAGAGGTTAATAGCATTGAAGTTTTTGCCACTAGATGCAAGGATAGAGAGATGTATGGCTGGTTTTAATTTTAATCTTACTAACATGCTGGAAAAACATCGTAGGAACCTGCTCAGCATGTTAACCACTTGCAATTACATCTATTTGCATGTTTCCATGTAGATGCATTTTAATTTCTATTTTCTTTTACTCAAGAACATGAAGCCTGTTACACAATTCAGAAGGATCATATCCTGTCTATATAAAACCAAATAAATAGCTCACTAGATGTCGGATTTGACATTAATCACTGAAAAAATAGTTTCTCTGTATATTTACACCTGTTATGTTCTCCCATCCTTTGTGTCTCTCATACTTGGCTGCCTGTAATTTCCTCTTGCTCCATACTGCTGTTTTCCTAAGAATTGGGAATGGAGGGGAAAAAAATGTAAAATAAAAGGTTCTAAGGAGAAAGTTTGTATGGTAATACCCAGAAAAAAAAGACAAGGTTTCCATAGCTTGCATTTGAAAATTACTAAAAACACCATGAAGAGTAGAGATGCCAAGCAAAATGCTAAAAGGAACTTTCGAGCTTGGGAGCTGAACATACCTAATGGTCCTCAGTTATCCACAGCTTCAGGGCCTTTGCATACTTTTAGTCATTCCATGTTCCAGGGCAAAAGCTGGAATTTGGATTGTACTGCACTTGTGTGGTATTGGAGCTGATTTAGGATACCCCTGAATCTGAAGGGCAGTTGGCAGCTAATCTGCCTCGTGTTTTAGCATATTAGAACTTTTGGATGTAGTTGACTTGTTCCCCTTCTGGAGGGTTATACTTTAGCAGTGAAAATAAAGGAGATGATGTGTTAGCATGCACAGCAAATACTAATGATATTAATAGCTTTAAAAGTGCTCTCGATCTTCCTGAAGAACAGTTCAAGATTATCTTCTCCACTATCATTAAATTGTAGATTACGTGAGCTGAATATTGAAGTTAAATTGGAAAATATGCTCTGACAGTATCCAGATCCCTAGAATTATGATATTTCATGGCCAATTTGAAGTCAGTGATACAAGGATTACTTCATAAAAATATTAAGTATTGTTCAGCATCCTAGGTGATTTTTCTAGTTTCAAGTAATAATTTATGCATGACAGTAAGTAACTCATATTTGGGTTTTGTTGGTGTTTTGGGTTTGGCTTTTTTTTTTCACAAGTGGTGTGACTGAAGTGAATGTAAGGAAGCAAGCCAAATTTTTTGGGTTTTGAGCAGTAGTGCTAAGACTACCCTAAGAATTGCTTTCCTAGCAGGGAGACTGCTGGGAACTCAAGACATGTATGAAGACCAGACTGTGCTTCTGCAACTGGAACTCTGCCAGGATATAAAAATAATGCTTGTCTGTAAACCAACATTAAACCTTTCTTTTTGGTGCTTTAAAAAGAATGCCAAACCAGTCTTTATAGGCCATGACAATACTCAGTGGCAAAGTCCACGTTAGGAGGCAGTGCAGGCTAAAGAATGAATGTGCGAAGTGAAAGAGATGGTGTCTTGGGCATGGCATTTACAGTAACACTTTTTTTTTTTTACAGGGATTACATTCTGTGCTAATTCTAGGCTGGTTTTCCAAAAGGAATGCTCATTCTGGATGGGAAGGGTTTATGTGTAATTCTGGCACACCTTCTAGCTTCCTTTCAGGTGAAAGGCATCTTGTTTGTGCACTCTGTCTCCTGATTGTACTTTGGTTCATAAGATGCACCAGATTTTATTGTGAAATTAGCATTAAAAACAAACCAAACAATACTGCTGACCCAAAATAAGGTCCTAACGTAGGCACACCCAGAGGTGGCTGTCCAACACCAGTATGGAAAATCTGCGTGTGTTGCCCATTCCAAGTGCCTTTCATTATGAGGGGCAGGGCTCCTTACATTTTTACCCAAAGAAGTATGAACAGGTTTGTTTGGGGTGGGAAGGGCTCACTTTTGTCATTAGCAATTTGATTATGCATATGCAATCAAAACACTATGGTTACATGGAAAGTGCCCTGTGTTACATTAAAGGGAAATAAATCCCATAAATCCCAGTACAGTTTAACACTTTTTTGCAGCGAGTGTGTGCCCCGAATCTGAGCACTGGCAGGTGCACAGGGATATTGCTCAGCAGAAGCCAAACCTGTCAGAGGAGATAGAATGCCCCAGATCTACCACAGATGTAATGAGACGAGCTGATCTAAAATTCAGATCTGTCAGTAAGTATAAGGTGGTATTTTTTTATTCACCATCTATAAAATGTACAGGTATCACTATTAATTTAAGCTTGGAATAGAAGATGAGCACAAATGCTATTAAACAAATATTAGTGATATTTGTTATCCTGATAAACTGACACTTACAAGAAGCAAAGAGAAATGTTGAAGAACAGAAGTTTCAATGCATGTGTTATTAAGAGAAAGTGAGGAAAAAATTATTAAGAAAATCCATAGTAACTTTGACACTGTTTTTCAAACTATAGCTGGTATAACTATCTCAGCATCTTGTGGGATGTGCAAGTGTGCTGAAGGTCTCATGAGCACCCATCAGAAATGGAGTCATTCCTGTCATTTTAACTCCCCAATCCTGGCTGCAAAAATGTGGAGGTATCTTTTGGGTCATGATGATTCTTTCTTTCCTTCCACTTCTTTGAAGGAAAAGTGACATTTTCTCAGTTCAGAATGCCCCAGTTGCTGGCATGAGATGTCTGTGTCTCTGAATGACAGAACTTTTCATATCAAGTTCCTAACTCTTGATTTTCATGTTACTCCTAAAGGTACCATGAATCACAGCAAAAAACAACAGGCTCTTAAATTAAAAAATATGTCTTATGCTATTCTATTAGATTTTACAGTATAAAATATGACTTTATATATTTTATATTATAATAGTATGATACAGGGGACTGCAGAAGTAAGCCTTGGTTTAAAGTTATAAATAAAAGGAATACCATACCATAAGTTAGAAATTGTTCTTTGATAAATAGCATAGAGCAGTAGGAGTGTTTGTGGTGGGTTATGCCTTTTAAGGTCTCTGAAGTTGTAGGGTGATATTAATAGGAATCATGTCTTCCCTCTTGTGTGCTCTCCTGGAAGTATCATAAGCTTGATAATTGGGACCTTTGTTGTTAATACAGTCTATGAAATTAAATCCTCACCTTTCTTTGGCCTTAAGGAATTTCTCCTGAGCTCAGTGAATACAAACAGCACCATAACTGAGTTAGCAGATAGCACAGCATCATGTCATACATCTTTTTACAGTCACAAAGGAAACCCACCTTATGTGAAAAGATGAGTATATTGCTATTGTATTCAAAGCCTAAAAGTCAAATTGCAGGATTATTATTACTGATGTGGATTTAATTGTTACAAAAAATAGGAAAGATGAGTGCTACTCCACAGAAGGAATCTCCATAATGTGGTTAAAATTGTTCTGTACCACACATGTCCTATTTTGTATCCTTTTCCTGCTGATGTGCTCACCTTTTCCTTTCTCATCTGGGTCCTTAGCTGTTGGCTTCAGTACGGAGTGCTTGTGGCAGGGAATGGGTTGACAAGTTTCAGAATTTTGGGTCTTTTACTGGGATGAACATTATCATACTTTTGAATTTCTCAGTTTATAATTTACATCCTTCTAATCTTAGCTGGCACTTAAATAGAAAGGTACAATTATCAGAACTTCCAATAAATAAAAAATTACCAAGCTGGTAAAATATTAACCTTTAATTTTTTTGCCCTTGGTCATAGAAAGAAATAAATAGGGGAAAGAATTAAACCAATTACAGACTTTGTTGTGTTTTTGTTTTTCCTAAGGCCTAAATTTCATTATTGTTAGTTCTGAACACCGTATTTTTCTGAATATGCATCATATTCATTTTGGATTATTTAATTTAACTTCTTTCCAGATGAACTAGCTTTATTAAATGCTTTCCATGGATGAGCAAACAAAGTTTGTGCAGACTATAAATATCTATGATTAGTCTTATACAGTATTTTGTAATCAAAGCTTTAACAGTTATGTATAATGTTTTCATCCGAGCTGGGGAAGATTCAGTGAGGAGGGGAGTGGGCTGGAGTGTGGGGAGGGAATGGCTTAAAATCCATTCGTGAAACACAACCAGATTTCTGACTACTCCAAATAAAAAAAAATTGCAGTCATACCCTGGTAGAGGCCACACCTGAGGATGTACTTCCAAGAATCTCTTGAAAATGTGCTGTAGTGTTGATTTTGAGAGATTGAATTCTTCCTTTCTTCTCAAGTGCCAGATTTTTAAGGTGATTTTCAGACTTTTACAGATTATATTTCAAGAATTTTAAATTCATTGAATACTGCTGTATTAAAACTTTCAAATAAGAAGTTTCTAAGTTAAACACCAACAATGAGGTTGGAGTTTGTTTCTGCAAATAAATGGTATGCCTGAAGTTCCCACTTAATCCATTGTAGTCATGAGTCTTAAACAGTCTGAAAGCTTTTCGATTTGATTTAAAATATTGATGTTGATTATTTCATTTTGAGATGTTTTTATCTGGGATTTTTATCTAGATATTGGAATGAATGCCACAAATATTACAGCAGCTGTATTGATCACTGTTTTGATTTATGTATCGGTGATTTTATCTGAGATTCAAACATGCATTTCTAAGCTCTAATTAACATTTGTGTTCTGACAAAGTGGAAGTGGCTCTTCTATTAAGCGGGTGTAGTCTCAACTGTGTAATGAGAAGACTTGCAAGCTGAGTATGATGCAAGGCTTAGGCTTCTTAAAATTTGTTTAAGATTTAATTACAGTGTTCCCTGAGGAAAATTTAAGGTTGTTTGACTGCATACATAACACCTCTGTTTTTGTAGTATACTTCAAGGGTATAGCTAAAAGATAAGTCACTTTTGTTTTTAAATAGATAAATTAGAAACTGTCTAAAAATAAAGTATTAAAGGAAGTCTATGCCTTCAACCCAACAGTAGATGAAGTCATTGTCACTTAATACTCAGCACTGACTGGTGCTACACAAAGACATTCTTTCTTTAAAAAACAACCCCCCCAAGACCAACAGTACCATCCTTTTTGGGGATAGTGGGAGAGCAGGAAAATGGCGTCTGTATCACAGTCTGAGACAAAGTAATCCATTACCAGGCATCGTCTGGAATTTTGGATCGGGTTCAAAACTTTGTAGTCCCATTTAGCAATGAAATGCTGGGAGTACAACACCTGTCAGTAACAATGGAATGCAAGTGAGTGTCAAACTTTTGGGTTGGGTTGGGTTTTTTTTAAAATATTCATTGGGAAAATGTGGTGGGAGACAAAACCATGACCTAGCTCAAGGGAGTTCTTTGGATTCCTCGCTCCAGGACAGGTGAGTGGATGGAGGACAGTACCACCACTCTGCTGCATTTTGAATGCTACTAAGTTTTACTGCGTTGCTGAAAATGTTCCTCCTGGCTTTTTGCAGTTGAGCAAAAGGGAATGCAAAAAGCCTCTGCTAAATCTGAGACAACTGTTTCAGACAATGAAAATGCTCTTAAAGAAATGTAATATCCTTGTTATAGTGGAAACTGTGGGGCTAGATAGAAATGTAAAATATATGTTCATAAAGGGGCTGAGGCCTCCACATTCTGAATTATGATAGGAAAGTTAGTAGCCAAACTCCTGTTTGGCACAGTGCGGTGTCCAAGCACGTAAATTACAGCAGCTCCTTTTGGCCTATTGGACCATTTTGTATTTGGAAAACAGCACCTCATGTCAAGAGGGTGACGTGGATAAACAAGAATGAGCCAGTGCTAGAAAGTTATTCCTGCCATGACAGTAAGGGCGGATGGAGAATACATGGCATTTAGCTCGGAATAGTGTATAATTGCACCAGATCACTATCCATCAGCAAGTTTTGATATTTTTTGCCAGGTACCAAAACCTAGGATATTCTTATACTTGAGACTAGAAGCTGTTTTTTCACCCCTTCATAAATATAGCCCTCATTTGCATTATCATCTAGTTCTCTAAATGTCATTTTTTAAATATGAATTTATTAAATGTCAGTTGAGCAGAGTAATTTGAATAGTTATTTTCCCTACTATTATTCTGTTGCCACTATCGTATTATTAAGGATATTTTAACTGCTGATTGCTTATATTACTGATTGGAACCTTTGTTTGTTGTTAAAAACAAGCTGGGTTTTTTTTATGTGGCCTGATTTTTCTTTTTCTCCATTAGAAGCCAGTGCAGACAATGGAATATAATTGCAAAATCATAGTGCAAATTCCACTTTGTTGAGAGGCATTTTTGTCTTATGCTGAAGATAATTCCTGCCTTCTTTCTACCTCAGGCTGGATCTTGGTGTTCTTTTCATTTCTCTTCATTTCGTCTCATCGGAAGATTTCCAGAAAAGATTCAGTTAATTGCAGCTACAATTGTCACTATGAAATTATCAATCTTCTGCAAAATCGTATTCTCTAATTAATGTTGTAGCATATGCACATTAATCGGTGTGCTGCTTCTGCTCTCTAATGAGACAGGGACTTGCAATGCTTTTTAAGAAATAATAATAAACTAACTGCAGAGCAGGACGTTATCAGGTTGTAAATAAGGTTCTGGTAGCTTTTGTAATCATCCCTATCCTTCAACTCTTACATCGTCAATGTTTTTACTCATCATACCTTTAGATTCAGCTACTGGGGATCCAATATGTATTTGGAATTTGGCAGCTACTCACCTTCAACTAAATGAGGAAGTAAATATGACTAGAAAATAACTTATTTGTAACTTTTGTTTTAAAAAAATACAGCAATAAAGCAGGAGACTGTAAATGCCAAAGGAGTGTGTGATTCCCAATGTTCTGCTTGCAGTGACATCTAGTGGTGCAGGTTCTCTGGACTAAGTGGGAGAACGCAGTACGAACATATGAAAACGTGGTAGGACAAAAAGTAGCACATGAAAATTAATTAATTATAGGAAATAGTACTGACCTTAGAGCCGTGCACTAATTTACAATAGGCATGTCTCGAAAGCCCTTTGTAAAAGAGCGCTTGTGTCATGTGTGTTTCATGAAAGCCATGCTCTTATTTTTACCCATCATCTTTGTCATCCCTAAACAAACCATGAGACGGCAGAAGCACCGCTTGTGAATCGAGGTAGAAGCCATGCTGTTTTTGAAAATAACGGTGCCAGACAAGTAGGTATAAGTACCTCTCATATGGGCAAAAGGAATTAATTAAATTAATTAAACTGAAACAGAAAAAAAAATTACTTTCCTGTCCCTTCCCAGAGTCACCAAGATGCTGCATTCCAGCAGGAATTTTAAATGCCTTGCTTTGAAACAGGAAAAGTACTTACGTAGGGATTAGCTGATTGCCGTATCTTAGTCCCATCCAACTAAAGGCCACAGGTCACACCCAGGACAGGTTGGCTGGTATTTTTAGAAACTATGTTATGTGATGATCAGGTTTAGGAAGTCAGGATGATTTCTAGTCCATTTAGCTTGAGTTTTGGCTGGTGGAGATCTGATCAGCAATGGAGAGTCAAGAAAGTGCCACACATTGATGGGTTTTGTCCAGACTTAGCCAGGCAAACAGCTTCTGTTAAATGAAGCAGGCAACTTTCTAGATGGATTTTCTTTATTGCTTTGAAAGATCATTTTATCCCTTCCCCTTCTCCTCCCTCACATTTTTTTTTTTGTAATGCTGAGACCTGATACATATTTCTCTATGGAGCTTAGAGAAGTAGGAACCCACATTCCAAATAACATTTTCTTTTCAGTTGCATCAAAAAACCTACAATGACTTTCCAGAAAATTAAGTATATGCTTAGATTCTTTTCCCAAAAATAATCAGTATTGAATGGGTTTGCTTCTTTCAAACCTTGCTTTTTCTAAATAAAACCAGTGTGGATGAAGAGGTAATATTCCTCCTAAGCAGTTTTATTGATTATCCAAGAGAATTTTTTTGACTATCCAAAGTGCCTGGAATAATCTAGGATTTGCTTAACTGGTCACTGCTTGTTATAATTACATCTGTGTATCCATCTACTGACGTATTGTCAATGTTTGGTGGAACAGTATCAGTGAAAGACAGGACATTGAACTCCACATTTGACAGAAGCATTACTGGGAATTATGAAAAAATTAAATTTAAAAAAAACCTAAACTAAGTATATGTTATCTCTTAAGCGTGCAGAAAGATATAGGCAATTTAGAAGTGGATCTGTAGATTAAAAAAGAAATTTCACTAAAAGTCTTTCATTTTGGTTTACAACTACATTTTTGGTTTCTGAGACTTAAACATTTTCCCCTCACTTCTGTTCTATGTGCTCAATGTTGTCTTCCTTCTGACACAGCTCTGGCAATTTTGAAGGATTTGGCTAAGCACAACTATGGTTGGAGACAGACAAACATAAGTGTCACCCTGTGGGTTTGTGGTTTTGCTGTGGTGGTGGGAATAGCAAGGAAAGACCTGAGGAATATATGTGAATTTATATCCTTTATTCTGGGAGAAGCATTGGTATCTTTCACCCTGCACTATGAGGTATTTGAAACTGATGTAAGTGAAAACAGAGATTTAATCTTTCGAAGAAGTGCTTGAACATTGCTTATCAAAAAGTAAATATGTATGTTCTTAGGAAAGACTGCAAGAGAATAAAGAGAATTCTTTCTTCCCATTTTCTAAACAGATTTCTCTTTCAGAATTGGCCATTTGCTCCTGCTGTGGATGCCTGAAAGTGATACTCACTTTGAGCTTTGTGCTGGGCACTGCTGAGCTTCATTAATGATTGAGTTCATGATTGACCTCTCAGTATAACAAGGAAGGGGAAATAGTTTCCTTTTAAGCAGTGAAAAGAAGCAGCACTTCTTGTAAACATTAAAGTTATTTATAAATCTATTATATGACCAGTTCTTAGTGCTCAAGACTGTTCCACACACAGCCAAATGCGAGTTGAGGAGAATGTGTAAACTGGTCCCCAAACTCGCAAAAATTGAGCAGTGGTCAAGACTCACTAATAGGTGTTGCTAAGGTTTGTTTCTCTGGAGCTGTGTATTGATAAACAAGCTTGGCTCAGGTTTTCCTGAAAAAAACCCTGTGCATCTTAAAAGCTGTAGTCTGTGGAGCTTTGACTTAACCATTCTATCCACATTTACAGCTGGACTCCTGTAGATATCAAGGTCTCCCAGCCACTCAGTAGAGCCACCAAACACCATCTCTTCCTACAGTACTCCTTTGAAAAGCATGGAGGAAGGAGTAGGGAGAAAAAAGCCCTAAATTGGCGTGCCAGAAAAGTAAAGTAAAGAAGGTGGAGAAGAAGCAATGCAGTTCTGGTAACTGAAATCTATGGGAATTGCGTGTTTGACTTCAGGAGCACAGCTGTGCCTTAGGAGTCTGGGTTACTAGGAACTCATTAAAGTAATATACAAATATTGACTGCTACTGAGGGCAACAGCTGTGAAGTCACACTTGGAAATTCAATAAAAGTAGCTTTGTGCTCTAAGGCTTATACAATAAGTATCATGGAAAAAGGCATTTTTACCAAAGTACAGTTTTTGATGCTTTTGATACTTAAACAGCTCAGTATATGTTTTATCAGTTGCATTGATAATTAGGAGAACTAGGGCTCACAACTGTGCTTTTGGAAAGCATCAAGGTACACCGCAGGAAATTGCCAGTTCTAAGTTCACTTATATTTCTGCTAATAATTGCAATGAGTTGTAATTAGTAGTAGAACTGGGCGTGGTAGGAGAGAATCTGTGGATCTGTAGATAGAAATTACATTTGGTCATTTTTCAAACTGTATGAAATTCAGTTCAGTAGTGCAAAATCCCTAATGCTACTTGATACTGAATCACATGTGTACCTATGGCCCACATGGCTGTTCAAATTTCAATTAAATACTTTCTCAGGTAGGCAGCGTTAAGGCTACTGATGTACTTTGTTCTGTGTTCTTCAGCTACTTTATGTCCAAGGTCTCATTCTGTGTTTCAGTGTCAAAATGTTTACTTCCTTTATAAAACTGTAAAGTACTTGCATGTCTTTCAATTGTACCCTGAACAGAACGGCAGCAGGAAAATCAATAGGGAGTCATTCTGTCCAACACTTCAAGAACCAATACTGAACAATTTATCTTCTTCCTTTGTTCAGTGATATAGAAATAAGTGATATCAAAAATAAAATGTAATGTATTTGCACATTCAGGAATCTGCAGAATTTTTTTTCATTGTAATTTTGTAATGTACTTGGATCAAACTCTGCTTTGGTAACACTTGTGCAAATCTACCAAAATTAACTAATTGCATTATGTTGTTTGCTTTCACATATGTTTTACATCTTGACAACAGCTGATACTGTTGTAAAAAGTGTAAGGTTTACCTTTGAACTGTGAAGTGATTAGCACGGTAAATTAGGGGGTCTTGGGCTCCACCATTTGCTAAATCCAAAAGCCTATCATTAAAATTGCTGGGTTAAAGTTAACAGTTAATAGTAAATACATTTGGAAATAACTTTCTGGATAAACAGCTGTAAGAAGACAGAATGAGTTATGACAGATAATGAGGCTTGATCCTTTTTTTTCAAAAAAAACCAACAAAACACCCCAAAACCCCAAGACATTCCATTCCTGCTCATAAATTAACCCATACGACATTTTTTCAGTATTATAAACTTATGTAAATTAGAATATATTTTAATATAGATGACTGAGCATGAATTTTAAATACTTTAAAATATGAATTCTCAGGACAGGTCTCAGGCAAGATCTCATGATTTAAACAAGCTTAAATAGACAAGTGCAAATCAAGGTTGGAAAGAAAGATTTTGGTATTCCTAGTGTGTGGCTACATATCATTGTTTGCTTTGTTATGTTGTTGGAGTGTTTTCCTTTGGCTTCTGAAATCAGCTGGCAATGCAAACTGTCCTAACTATCCTACATGAGCATTCATGGCTCTGCCTCTCGTGGTGCTTTTCCTGATCAAAAGGGAGTGTGAAGCTACATATGCTCAACTTGAATAAACAGTTCTGATCTATTCACAAATCACAATAAATGTGCATCTGAAGAGAAGTATAGAATTTCATTGGTATACCCACCTGCCTTGATGTGCTGATTTCAGTTGTTACATTTTTCTCACTCTTTTTTCCTTTGCCTTTTTTTCTTATATAACAAAGTAACAAGTTTTCTCTTAAAGAAAAGGGGAAAGCATTAAGAAAATAGATGCTTGCTGCTTCCAAGGCACTTTGAAAATCTTATTATCAGTCTATAAGGCTTCTTTGAGCTAGATTGTGATCTGTTTACTGAAGTCTTTAAAGTTTTTCCATTACTTTATCTGACATGTCTGTAGTCCTAATGATCCAAAAAGGTACCATATAATAATGAAACATGAGGGTCAAGAATTAGGAACATCACAAAAATACCATCATCTGTTCAGAACAGCCAAAAGCAATAAATTGATTTTTTCTTTTCATATCTAGACAAAATTGATAAATATTTAAAATAAGTTAAAGAATACACGGGGGCTTAGCTGCATATTTTCCTGGACAACTAGCCAAAGCAAACAATTTGCAATATTTTCTGAAATAATGTGTCTTAATACAAATAGTCCATGGTGCTGGGTCCATGGTTTTGCAGTTGATGGGAGGTACTGTGATATTCATAAAATAAATCCTCCTCAAGTGTATAGTGATACAAAAAAGGCAGCCTTTTACTTGGCAAATCCCCTGTGCTTAGTTAGAAGCTCAAATATTTTCTGAGGCACTCTGGTAAGAATTAGGCTGTCTCCAGATGTTTTGGTACAGTGAATGCTGAGGCACAAGTTCACTTTTAATGAACCGTATTTTAATGTCAGTCTCTCCTGTCTACTTAGATGACAAAGAGCTCATCTGACTTTGTAATGAATTGCACAACTGTATCTTTTATTGAGCCTCTGTCTCAGTGTTGTGCTGGTCCATGATAACATAGGTTGGCAGTCTAAGTAAATTGCAATGAAAGTTTCTTTCCAAAGCTCCAGAACTTGAAGAAATGACATCCAACACAGCAGGAGCTGAAATTTCTACTGAGGGGAACTATAGCTGTAGGTGGGAGATAGGTTAAAAGGGCTAAAAATTATGAAGTTGGGCATGGCAATGCATGAGGAAATATCCAGCTGAAAAATTAATCATAAACAAACCACACAATATCTGCTTCAGACAGTAATCAAGTCTGATTAGACTACATGTGTGCTTGGTGGGAGTGTATAAAAGACCAGTGTAGGTGATCAAGCAGGTGTCTAAATCAATTGGCTTTTTAATAAAGGCATGTGAAAATTAAAGAAAGATGGTACTAGTAGTTTTAGTAGATAAGAAGACTAAGATTTTATATATATTTATATTTATATTTATATTTATATTTATATTTATATTTATATTTATATTTATATTTATATAGAAGGAATAAAGTAGCAGTAAAGAACACAGGATGTACTGAGATGCACATAAAAAATTAAATGCTGTCAGTACGTTGTCTACATAGCAATATTTGCTGTGTAAGAGAAAGAGAGAGCTTGCAAGGCAGTCATAAAAAGATGGATGTATAGAGTGAGGACTGGCAAATTATAAAATGAGGCAGAATCTACCTTGTACTTTCAAAGGAAGTGCCAAACTAGAAATCAATACCATTGTATATTTTGGAAGTAAGGAGGCATTGGAGCAGGCTAATCAATGGTCAATGTTTATGAAAGACTTGAAGGAAGAAGTACAAAGTTTTCCCTCTAGGCTCGTGCTCAGGAGTGAAGCAGATACGGGAAAAAAACGCTAATTGAGGAACCTCTCTGAGATGAACAGCTAGTAAGATGTGCTTTTTCATCTGGTTCTGTTAATTATAAAAGATGTAAACCCAAACCTTTCTGCTTTGTTCTAGTGACATTTCTAGTGATCACTAGCTCACCTGTTTCAGATATTATAAGTAGTCATGGTCCCAGCTGTGAAGCCCCTTCTTGCAGAGTTAGACATTGACTTTCTGTGTTTGCTTCTGTTTCTTGTGGATGAAGTGTTGTTCCTCCTATATCTGGACACAGGACTCTGATTTCTCACTCTAGTATTCTCTAGTATGCAAAATAAATTAACAGTAATGTAGGAAACTTATCAAAATGAGTTTCATTTTATTCAAATAGAATGTGAAACAGTGGCAATCATGAGAGGAGGTGAAGTGTTTGTCCCATTTGGCATTTCTGTTGAAAGCTGCATTGATTGAAATGTTCTGAGTGAGCATTTGGACCAACATTTCCACTTACAGGTATCACCAGGTATTTCAAAATCATATTTTCTCTCTTCAGTCCCACAAGACCTGACTAATACCAGATTTACCTTGCTTTTCTCCATGTGTGCAGTGTGTTGTACAGGCAGTGGGAGCTCTGCTGGCAGTGGGTGTTTAAAGCCCTGTTTGAATCCCTTTGGAATCAGAGTGTTGCTGGAACTTATACAGAGAAAACATCCCTAGTGCAGTGAATGTTTTAGGTAAACATTTAATAAAACCATCATGCTTCTACTGCTTAGTAGATCTCAGGCAACATCAGAAAGGAAAATCTTTGTGGCTTTTAGGCATATAAAAATGTCTGAGAATATAAACCGACTTGAATTTTGGAGTATTACAGATTAAAAACAGAAACAAACCTATCCAGGGCATTGTCTGTGCAATTTAAAACAAACTTCCATCAACTGCAACATGAACATCTCTTTGGATGTCCTGTCTGACACCTTGCTACAAGGAATGCCAAATTAGAGTGCATTTTCTACACAGGGTACTGGATAATCTGTGACCCTAAAATGGGCACTGGGACTAAGTTGGAACTTCCAGATGATTGGTTTTAGGTTTAATCTTCCTGTAGACAATCCTTGAGATTCTGCACAGATTCCGAAGGAGTCTTCAGCTGCCAGCAGACTGACTTGTGGGGCCTGCAGCAGGCCTGGAGGCTGCTGTACTCGGGAATTCAGAGCTGTGAGCAGAGGCAAAGGGATCAGATTCTCCACCATTCCAGAAGGGTTGGATGTTGTGATGCCTGCTCTGTGGCTGTGATCCATGCAAGACTTGAATACTGTACAGAGCATGTTTCCATTTCTGTCTTGGGGAGAGGTGATGTGTCCTAAAGTGTTCCTTTAATTTCCTCAGTGGGAAATTAACGGATGGGTCCATTCCATCAGATTGGCAAGTATTTTGGACTGACTAGGTGCACATGCCAACAACTGTTTACAGTACAGCAGGAAGCGTGGTTACTCAGGAACATCTTTCCAGGATACTCTAGTTCAGCAAGGATTTTATATTTTTAGCTGCAAAATAGAACACTGAGTTGAAGAACAACAGAAATATCATTGCACAGAATCTTGGTGTTTACTGGGGGGAGTCAGGGAGTGGGGAGAAAGTTGTGCCAGGTGAAGGATGTGTACTACAGTAGCATTTTGGAAAACTTAAATGATGTGTGATAGCATCAGAAAATGTTTGCTGTCTCTAGCTTTGATTGGCTGAACATACATCCACTGAGGTTGACTTTCCCATTCTTACTATGGCATGGTCATCTTTAAATACAATGGACTTGAACATCATGAATGATGGAAACTGCAGGATGTTGAGGCCATTTAATCAGAGTAGTGAATCCAGATCTCCAAACCCTGCATGTCTTTGCTTAGTAGCTACTGCTTTTTTATGTAAGTCATTTTCTAGTGAGCTCTTTCTGCATGCATTTGCCTTATGCTTGTAAATGTTCTGAGGGGAAGAACAATAAATGGTGATTAAGTTTTGAACAGTTACATGCCAGAGAACACATAACATCTACAACTACTTAGAAATCTATCTCTCAGTTGCAGAAGCCTAAAGGAAATAGAAATAGCTTTTTTTCCCCGTGTTTATTTCCTTGTATTCCTTTTATTAAATTTGTATCTAAAATTCAGTTGTCTATTCAGTAAATGCTAGTATTAGTCAGTTCTTAGATAGTATAAATATTGATTTACTCTGACAGAGAAGAGAGTCGGTTTCTCCAATGTATGTGAAAATGCTCAGTAGAAGATATTATTCTGTAAGCTTGTGCACTTTGTGTGCCTTTGAAATGTGTTATACGTGGTAAGTGAACCAGGGACACTTTAGCAGTGAAAGCAGTTGCTTTATTTCAACACTTAATATCTTCCAGAGTATCCTGTTACCAGCACCAGTAAATATGTCATGCTGAATGCAAACTCCCTGCTATATTCAATTGAATAAACAAAAGCTGAGTAAATAAGGCTGTGAAAAACAATAGTCTGCTCTGTTCTGTGAGTGTCCTGGTATATTCATTAGATGCAAAAAAAAAAAGCTAAAAATGCTGTATCTATTACTGTAGGGGAAAAATAAAACTACAAAAGGATATAGTGCTCTGTATTGTATTCCATTCACATTCCAATTAACCTTGGAGATTGTTTTTGAGAGCTGTACTCTTTATCTTATATAGCCACCTAAGTTAAAGGAAGTGAATAAGGGTTGCTATGTAGCTAGGATGTTTCTTCTGTCATGCTGTAGTTTTACTTTCACAAGATTTAATGTAAGGTCTTCTTCACTGGAGGACTGCATTTGCTGCAGCAGCAAGGCAAGTTTTATTCTTACCCAGGCAGGATGCCTCATGGAGAGATACCATATGGGGAGTGTGTATTTTTAGTGGGCTCTGAGCCTGTTCCAAACTTGTGGAACTCAGATGTGGAGGGAGTGGCTCTTTGACTTAGAACTGAGGGCCTCTTCACTTCTCAGTCAAAGAACCTTAAGCACTTTCTGGCATCAATAGTTTGCTGCAGTCTCCCAGTCAAGTAAAACTTTGGGTTGTTAGTTTTGAGTTCATTTTGCTTGGTTTAGGTTTAGTGACATTTTTTTCCGAATCTTTTAAGACAATCCAGTTTATTGTGATCCTCTCTGCATTCTCTCTTCTCAAGAGATAATTATGGGCTCACTACAGTGGCTTCAGAGAGACTGTTACACAAAGTATGAGTGGCTTTGTGTAATGGCTTCAACATTCTGGTCTGTAACATCATCCCTCAAGGCCATTGCACACACGTAGGTTGGGGAGAGGCTCTCACCTGCTTCAGTTTATAATTTTTTTTTCTTCTTTAATTCATTCTTTGTACTTTGCCCAGTTATCCATGTTGCATGTCACAGGTTAATGCTTTATTTGTGTTTTTTGTACACTTCAATCAAATGTCCTGTCCAATATGTCTGATACTTTGCATTTCCAGTGTCACTTTACCTGTGGGGGTTTTTTTGTAAGCTGTTTAACACTTTGGATCCAGGTTTGCCTTTATTTTTATGTCCTATTTAATCTCAGTTTTCCTATTTGCTTTGCTAGCAAACACAACTCAGTTTGTCAGGTCTGTTTTTGCTCTGCTGTTGTTTTCTGTATTGACTTTGACCTATGAGTGTAGAGATGATCTTGGCTCCAGCTCAGTCTCTACTCCAAAGGAAGCATTGCTGGGTTCATAGCTTGCTTGTGTTCCTGTTGCTGGTAGCTCTCTTCCCATTAGTTTTGTTACCTTCCTATGGATTTGAATCTAACCCACACATTTTAAAACCTGGACATTCGAAATAGGCTTTATTTTAAACATCCAAAGAACTTAGTTTTCCCAGTGCTACTCTAATTTTCCATGTGTAACTGTTGGACTAATTAAAGATACTATTTCTAAGTGTGATCTGCCTACTTACAGAACACCATGGCGAAGCACACTGTGGTATAAATGTTCAGCACTAGATGCAATTTTAGTACCGTGAATAAATATATTTAGGGGAATGTAAGAGTCCTTATTTTTAACATTTTTTTACATCAAATTTCTAAAATTATTGCACCTATATCTACAATATTGCACTTTCAGTGCGGTAAGTGAAAAAAGGAATATGTGAGGACGTAGTTTACATATATTTAGTGGGGGAAGCTAAAGTGTGAATGAGTTTATTTGTTGCAACTTGTGAAAGCAGAATTGTATGGCAGAAAAAAAGGAAATTGCCTTATTTAGCAAGATAAGTCTTTGAGGGGATTGCATTTTTAAGAGGAGAACATGTAACATAGTGCAGAAGGATTAAAAAATGCTGCATGAAAGGTAGCAATGCATTCCTACTTCCACATATGTGCCTGGACAAAGTGAATGAATTTAAAGGTAACCCTGTGCTACAGACCAGTTAATTTCTGAATAAATGGGGAAACATTAACTGTATTTAAATTCATAGATTGATATGTGGGTTTTGAAGTTTAGGGCTTCCAAAAGGGAAGTAATTTTGGAAACAGTCTTGTGTAGGGTGGATATTACAGACCTTAAGTGGATGTCTGTACTGTGCGTGTGTGCACACCGTGGGTCATCTGTGTTCACTGAGGCCTCCAGAAAGAATTGACTGAGTACATGCACTTCAATGCAGTTGTATCAACTTATCCACAGACAAATAACTTAGTCTATGTAAAATAATAAAGTTATTTAACAGGGAAGAGAATACAAAACTGTTGCTGTTAAACCTGAAACAACTTTTATACTTGTTTTTATTTGTCTGTGCTTGTTTCTTGTTACGCTGCTTTGTTTCAGGAAAAAGAATTTTAAAGTGCCATTGATATCTAATTGTATTTAATCAGGAGGTAATCAGCAATCTTAACTTCATGATCTTGACTTCTGATGGAAAATTTTATTTTTAGTTTCTGTGTAGAAGTTTAGATATCACTAAGAAAACCACATTCAGTGGAGCTTTAAGATAACCTGTTCACGTGCTTGTTTACAAGCTATTGCTTACCAGGTAGCTTTTGCTGCCATCAACACCTTCACAGTGTTTTTGTTTCTTGCTTTTCTTTGCATCATTTCTCTATTTAAAAAAAAAAAAAAATGGCAAGAGGCCACCTGTAAAATTTTGAATTAAAACATTAAGATGACGTGATAGGGAGCTCACTCCTGAAATTTTAGGTAACAGATGCAATCATAACTGCTTTCATACATAATTGTTACTATTTTCCCTCTCCTTTCTGTTACTTTCCTTTCTCAGGGAAATGTAACTCTCTGTAAGTGCTTGTGTGTCAGGGAAACTGTAATGTCTGGTAGGAATAGTAATTTTGCTGGTACAAGAGTAGAAAAGCCAGGAATAAACTCCTAGCCTGAAGTAAAAGACTTGTTACAGGTGCCAGAAAAGGCACCGTGTACCAAGGTATGGAGGAGAAAACAAACGTCAGGAAAAAGAAGATAATTTTTGTTTGTCGTTTTGTGGTGTGAAGGATTATATTCTGAAGGCTTTGTGTAATGCAAGATGCTTTTATTGTTTATTTGTTGTGTTTGGTGCTGCTGGAGCTTGCACACTGCTATAATTTAGGAGCCTTTAATCATTTGAGACTTTGTTTCTCATGGATAATTGTTCTTTGTAGGGAGTCTTGTTCTTTGAATGTTATGTACAGCTTCGCACTCTTCCTTTCAGCACCTGCTGGTTTGGGTTTTTACTACATGCCCCTTCCCACTTGAATCACTGTGGAATGCAGAGTGTTCCAAGGTTTCTTTGGAATAAATTTCCAAACTCTATCTAATGATATTGTGGACTTGTTTTATTTTATTTTGTAGCTATAAAATAATCTTATTGTTTTGGCTTGTGAGGTTTATAACCTCATATGATTTCTTGTTGCTGTTGTCTATAAATGCCTCTCAAAAGTTTAAGGATCACAAGTCTTATTAAATAAACATGCACAGAATCTATTTTATTTAATTGGCAACCTGTCTAGGTGACTTAAAACTGTAGAAGCTGTGTTTCTTAATATGTCTATAACTACAGTGAGAGGAAAAATGAAACCCCAGAGTATTTATTTTACCTATTTGTTGGATGGGCTCTGCCTGCAGTTGGAAGAAAAGCTTCATCTTGGGGGTAAAACATATCTAAAGAAATATTGGCTCTGAAGATCATTCTTTAAAGAATTTAAAATACCACTGAGAAATATGAAAATTAATTCAAAATGTTACATTATCTATGGTTTAACATGGGAACTTTGTGATGGGAATTTCCCTTTAGCGGGATAATTTAAGTTTTTTCAAATAAATGAATCATGTGGGAATTTCTGTTAATTATAACTATATTTTTGTATCATTACATTAATTGCTGGATCAAATAGCAGCATTTAGAATAATGTTAGTCGTAATACTGTTTTATTTTTCTTAAAATTGCGTAGTTTTTTCACTCTTATTTTCATGTGTATGGTATTATGAATATTCTGGAAGCTTGATGTTTGTGCACACTCTTACTTATTCAGCAAAGATTTGGTGTGCTGAAAACGTAGTCTAGGTCAAAGTCACTTAGGGCTTAGCCATTTCAAGCTGATCTGTATCTGAATTACTTCATGGGCTGATCTGGAGCTTGTTTTAGAGCTTCTTTGAATACTGCTGTGTTTGTGGTGAAATAAAAGCCGTGACTTTTGAGGTTTATTTAAATTTTTGCTGAATAAATCCAAAGAAATTGTGTGATATTTCCTCTGCATGTTGGGAATGGAGAAGTGGAAGGCAAACTAAAGAGGATTTGAAGGAGCCAGTCAAATCTGCAGCAGTTGGGCTCTGCATCCTGTCGCCTGGGCTGGTGGCATGGACAGCACCGAGGCTTGGGACTCAGGAAGAACTACAGGATTGTTTAGCTCAGTTGTTGATGCACTTGTAAACCCAGTACAGGGAAAATCGAAATGCAAATTAGTATCTTTTAACTTGAAAAGGGGAGCATGTTGTGCTCTTACTTTAGTTTATTTTATTTTGGAGATTTGTGCACTGATTTTTACATATAGGTATATACACACACAAGGGGGTATTTTAGCAACAAGTAACTATCTTGTTCATTTCTGTAAATTTGGGAAATTTGGAAGTTAAACTTTTGCATTTCAGGATATGGAAAGTGCTACATTTCTGTCTTGACAGTAAAATTATTGGAAATTATTAACACTTGTCTTAAAGACTTTTTCCACTTCTACAGTGCTGGTGGAATTTTGAAGGGGGTTGGCACAGCTGATTTAAGTCACTCCTGCAACACTTGCTGTTTATGTAGTTACTTATGGGGCCATCTTTTTAACAGGAGACACAAATAGTGATTGATAACAACCCTAAACACAGACAAAAAAAAGATAGACATTTTCTAGAATAAAAGTTTTATATCAATTTTAGAAAATTATACAGGAAAATATAGAAAAATATAAATAGATGTGCCTTGCTTTGTTCTTATCAGTACTTTCTTGCTTTTTCTGGGTTTTATTTGCCTGCTTAACTCTAATTTACTGATCACTTTTACAGCATGGTCTTACAAAAATTGAACAAACAGGGGCAGTGAGCAGTAATCTGGAGCAGCAGCATTTCTCAGGCAGTTTGGTCTAATTAGAAATGCACTATCTATTTATTTTTCTTCTTTAATATATATTGTAACAGAAGACGTAGGGTTGTGGTGTCAGCCCCTGGTTTGCTACGCTCTGAGTGTGACCCACCTGCAGGTGCTGCTGTGCTTTTGCTTCCTCCGGGTGCTGTCAGTGCAGCAGGTTACATCGTTCCTCCTCCCAGCAAGTGACAGACCAAGTGACCCTTGTAATCCTCAGCTTAGGACGGGATAAATCAGTCTTTNATTAGTGGAGTTGTGACCTCATATGATATTAGTTTATAAGGTCAGTTCTTATCATCAAAACCAGATTTGTTTTGTGCTTTGCAGCTGCACTGGATAAAAGACTCATAGTTTTATTACTTCATAATTTGGCAATTTCTCCATCTCCTTCTTACTGAGGGTTAATGGTCATCTGATGTGTCCAAGGTCACAGAAACTTCAATTNGAATACTGCTGTGTTTGTGGTGAAATAAAAGCCGTGACTTTTGAGGTTTATTTAAATTTTTGCTGAATAAATCCAAAGAAATTGTGTGATATTTCCTCTGCATGTTGGGAATGGAGAAGTGGAAGGCAAACTAAAGAGGATTTGAAGGAGCCAGTCAAATCTGCAGCAGTTGGGCTCTGCATCCTGTCGCCTGGGCTGGTGGCATGGACAGCACCGAGGCTTGGGACTCAGGAAGAACTACAGGATTGTTTAGCTCAGTTGTTGATGCACTTGTAAACCCAGTACAGGGAAAATCGAAATGCAAATTAGTATCTTTTAACTTGAAAAGGGGAGCATGTTGTGCTCTTACTTTAGTTTATTTTATTTTGGAGATTTGTGCACTGATTTTTACATATAGGTATATACACACACAAGGGGGTATTTTAGCAACAAGTAACTATCTTGTTCATTTCTGTAAATTTGGGAAATTTGGAAGTTAAACTTTTGCATTTCAGGATATGGAAAGTGCTACATTTCTGTCTTGACAGTAAAATTATTGGAAATTATTAACACTTGTCTTAAAGACTTTTTCCACTTCTACAGTGCTGGTGGAATTTTGAAGGGGGTTGGCACAGCTGATTTAAGTCACTCCTGCAACACTTGCTGCTTATGTAGTTACTTATGGGGCCATCTTTTTAACAGGAGACACAAATAGTGATTGATAACAACCCTAAACGCAGACAAATAAAGATAGACATTTTCTAGAATAAAAGTTTTATATCAATTTTAGAAAATTATACAGGAAAATATAGAAAAATATAAATAGATGTGCCTTGCTTTGTTCTTATCAGTACTTTCTTGCTTTTTCTGGGTTTTATTTGCCTGCTTAACTCTAATTTACTGATCACTTTTACAGCATGGTCTTACAAAATATTGAACAAACAGGGGCAGTGAGCAGTGATCTGGAGCAGCAGCATTTCTCAGGCAGTTTGGTCTAATTAGAAATGCACTATCTATTTATTTTTCTTCTTTAATATATATTGTAACAGAAGACGTAGGGTTGTGGTGTCAGCCCCTGGTTTGCTACGCTCTGAGTGTGACCCACCTGCAGGTGCTGCTGTGCTTTTGCTTCCTCCGGGTGCTGTCAGTGCAGCAGGTTACATCGTTCCTCCTCCCAGCAAGTGACAGACCAAGTGACCCTTGTAATCCTCAGCTTAGGACGGGATAAATCAGTCTTTGGTGGTTTTCTAATTGCTCCGCTGGTGAGCAGTGTTAACCATCCCACCTGCTCATCACTTATGAGCGCTCCTGGGGCTGGTGGAACTTTCCTGCCTAGTTCAGCATTCGGAGTTGCTTCTCTCTTTCTGTAAGTCCAGATTTGGCTCAAACTTTGGGAGGTGCATAAATGTAGTTCGTTAAAATCTTTCCTTCTGTCTTCTGTCTCAAGAGCTTCACCTTCCACTGAGCTTTAAACTGTAGTACACTTTCATGCAGATATTTTAGAGGAAAAAAACTGTGTCTCTGCAGGAGCTGTGAGCAGCTCATTTAGGTGGCCTCTGTCAAGGGCACACACATCTCATTGTCTGGTTGGACAATGAGAGCTTTGCAGAGCAGAAATCTCCTTGGGTTCTATCTATCTCTGCAAAATCTTTTTCTTTTTTCTGATAAATAAGCTAATTTACCTGATGGTATGAAGCAAAACCAAAAAAATCCCCAAACAACAGCCCGCCCCCCCCC
>VZTG01004577.1:1279176-1323130 GCA_013397845.1 Melanocharis versteri | reverse complement strand
TATATATATATATATATTTCTGGATTATTCTTTCTCATAAGTTTGGAATAGATGGCAATCACTGATCTGTGACATTCTATATGCGTCTGTGACTACAGTTTTATAAATAAAAATTCCTCACCAGGGGAGTTTCATTATAGTAAAGTGGTGACTTCTACCATGTGCTAAGAAATAGCTTGGTGTATGAAAATTAGTTCTCCCTGAAAATATTAATTTTCAACTCCTTTGACATTATTCATGTTATTTCACAGAAAACACTTTAGAATCTGAGCTGATATTTTTTTCCTTGAACATATAGCTGAAGGGCTAATAATTTAAGATAAATATATTTTTTCTTGAAGTGGACAGAATGCAACTCAACTGTTAATGAGCACATCTTTTATAAAAAATATTTTTAAAAATCTAAAGGAAAAGGAATATTAATGTAAAAAGTTGAGGACCAAGAAAGGAATTAGAGAAAAGTGACTTTATAGAATGTGAACATGATTTAAAAAGAAGGGTTTCAGGAGCGAAAGAAAAATTCTTTTTATATCATGTGGCCTGATGTGCAGTGAAAGGGATTAAATTGAATATTGATTTTTGGAAAGGTATGACTATGCTGTTAAAATTATAAAGAAAAAAACCCCAAAACACTATACAAGAAAACAATGAGAGAATTGATCCCCAAGGAAAGTTGCAACTGAGGGCCATATTCCAGTTGCCGTGTCCTCAAGGGAGTGTCACGGATTCTGTAACTGGCAGAAATGCATTGGGCTGGTGATGGCAATCAAATAGAAAGTATCCAAGTAATTGACAGTGAGGGTGAGAATGTGAAGCTAATGATGAAGAATTCCCTCCTAAAAAACCCTCAGCAGTAATAAAGAACTGATGTCCAGTGTGATGAAGGATGAAATGCAACGTAGTAAAGAGTGTGGAGAGATTAGGCAATTTTTCAAGTTGGCCAAAAATAAGATATATGAAAGAATTAATCCCTCATAATTAAAGATGTGCAAATTACTTGACTAGGCTGGAGCTTAACCAATTGAAGTGGTTCTTTTCAAAAACATAATTTAGCTTTCAAGGGGTTATAGAGAATTAACTGGCTAATGAGATTTGTACTGACCATGTCATGGAGTCTCAAAAATGTTCCAAAGTAGGAGATCTACTTTCATCACAGATATAGAGAGATACTTTAACTTCTTCGTTCCAAGTGGGGGTTTGGTCTAGATATGCATTAGTCAAGGTTTATGTAATAGTGTTTTTTCACTTCTAGGAGTGAGAAATCCACTTCATAAGGATAAGAAGGGGAGATGGGATTTGAGTGCTAGAAGGTGGAACAGTGATGAAATAAAATATGTGGCCAAATGTGCAGTCCTAAAAATGTCTCCTCCACATCTCTGTGATGGGAATTCATAGGTACGTAATGAGGAATTTAAAAAAAAAAAAAAAAAAAGATTTTTTGCCAATTTATATTGCTTTTCAAAAGCCTTTTCTTGAATGGATCAAACAGCTTGGATCTTTCCTGTGTCACACACAAAGTACAAGTCACCAGCTATCATTTTGCTTTTCTCAGCACAAGAAATTATTGTGTCCTTCTGCCATGCCATGGTTGAAGCACAACTTTTGTTTCAGTGCCTTCTCCCTTTCAAGATATTTATATCCACATCAGATGTATTTTCAGCCAGCTGTAGGTTACGAAAAGGAGTTTGCAACACTTAACTTTTCGTTTTATAGAGTGTTATGAGGCAGAAGTTGCTTTTGGTTCAGTAGACCAGAAGAGAGTGAGAGTGTACTAGGAGGGAGCATGGTTTTACCACTGACACTAGATCTATATACTGTTCTTCCCAGTGGGAATGCTGCATGGAAGAACAGAGACAGTTTTTCAGACCTTGTTCAAAGACCTGTTAAAAAACCCCACCCAAAGCAACTCTGAAGTTGCCCCAGATTCCAAGTTAGAACATCAACTCTGCCAGATAAGACTCTCATCAGTGTTCATGTATTTATTGATACAGTAATGCTCTCTCTGGGTGCTTTGTTGCCATCTAACCCTGTCATACAGAGCATGAGGGAACAGCAGAAACCCTTGGTGGCATAAGGAGGGAAGAAGGAAGATGCTGGTATGTCTAAATGCAGGTGCTCACACATTATTGGACCTCACCCCAACTCGTCAGTTCTGTGCACAAATGAACGTGTTCTTGTTTTGGGGACACATCTTAGTAGTGTGAAAGGCAGATTACAGCTTGTAGCTGCAAGTGGAGAAACCAGGAGATGTGGCCATGGCTATGAAATGTTGCAAAGCCCAGAAATAGACTGTACTGTTGTGCTTATGGATTTCCCTGCACAAACCTAGAGAATAGAAAGTTCTATTACCTCACTCATCAGCTGCTGGCAAGCAAGTGTTCAGTGGCAGGTATCCTGGAAATTCAATTGAATAGATTTTGGAGTGGGATTTGGAAACCACTGTGGACAATACAAATAATTTAATATCTGTGTAGTTGTGACTAGTGGAAAAAATATGTTGTGGCATAAATCAAGACACAATAATGCATTTTGTCTCCTTGCTATCCAACCAAGTTTTGTTTGACAAATAATGCTGCTTGTTTCTCTGTGTTGCTTTTGGCATTCTACCTTTTGCCTGTTTGGTGGCTGTGCTGCACACGTACTGGTTCTGCTTCAAAAGCTTATTGCTATCTGCAGTATTTGTTAACTTCAGTGTTTTCCTCACAGGCTCCAGATAGTTTGTTTTACTTTGTTATTAAATAAATGATGTCAGCTCTGCCAGTGCAAAATCTTAAATAGAAGCCGGGTCCTTTGATTCCTCTGAGGCTGCTATAAAGAGCAGCAAGATAAACTGCATTCCTCTGGATGTGTTCATTTCATGTTGCTTAGCTTACCTTGTGTGAAATGCTTTGACTCCACTGTTCTCTTGCATGGGAAGGTTTTTAGGTATTAGTTATCCCATGATGAAAACAAGTTTTCCTTTGACAGCGAAAGTAGTCCTAGAACTGCTCATCCATCTCAACATGTGCTCCATGGAGTGCCATCATTTAATCTGAGGCTGTCCTTTATTTCTTAGAGGGAACAGAAAGAAACCCTTTTACTATATTGAATTCTTGAGTTGTGAATAATGCTGCTTTCCCTAATGGAAAGAAGTGAATTAGTTGGTTTGCAATTTTAACTATGTAACTATCTTACTATTAAAGATTAAAATGCCTTAAAAGTAGAAATAACCTAGTGATGGTACCTTGATGCTTCTTAATACAGATTGTCTTCCTTCTTTGGGGAGTGTTTGCATCCTTCTTCCTGCTGTTCCTGGCCACCAGTCTGGTCCTGTGGTGCTCCCAGCATCCATCAGACCTGAACACGGGCTGGGTTAGCCAAAACCTGAGCAGGAGCGGCCTTTTGTAGTGTCTTTGTGGATTTTCAGACTAGAGGGCATGTAGAGCATAGTTCCATGTTCAGAGCAGAGCTCAGTCCAAGAACCAGTGGGATTGGTTTCTCCTTTGAGCAGTGAAAGCACAGCATCTTCTACCCTGCTCCTTGTTGTCTTTCCTTTTCCAGCACGTTTAGGATTTGCATAAGGTCAGGTAAATCATGTGCCTTTATACAGGCTAAGGAGCATCTTTGAAGATGGTGTGTAATCATGTGGGTTCTTTACTGTCTTCTGCCATATCCTGGATGCAGGCAAAAAGTGCAGAGAAGCAGGGAAAAAAAAACCAACAGCAAATACTGCAACATATGTTGTTTCTGTTACATCAATACTAAGGCTAAAGATTAAAAAAACATAAGTGGAACATGAGATCTGTCACGTGAAACAGTAACTGCAAAAGAAAGACACCTCTGTCTAGATCATAATGTGGCAAACTTGTAGTAATTTAAATATTTATAGCACTTTAAAGAATGACAGCTAATGCTTAAGTCTTGCTACAACTGTCACAAATTATATTCCCTGGATGTTTATTGTTCTTGGGGTTTCTTTTGTTTGCTTGTTCTTAAATGATGTTTTTTGAGTCTCATATTCTGGAAGATAATCAAATTAGATAACATAAATTTAAGTATAGAATCACTCTCTATTTTCTGTTGGTATTACAAGATTATATTCTAACTGTCCTGTGAAGCCTTTGCTTTAGAAATTCAGCGTTTCTGAGTTTCTGAAGAAGTTTCTTCAGAATTTCTCTGAAGAAATATATGCCTTCTCCCACTCTGTTCTGTTAATGGTATTTGAGCAATCCTGCCTACTGACTGGAAAAGCAAATTTGCTTTGTCCTTTATGAGCTGTATTTACCCTTCATGAATATCCACAAAATTCAGCAGGGATTTGGCCAAGAAAGTTGAATCATTCCTCCCAGAGAAGAAATTTGTGAATCTGGGAGGGTGGTGCTGTTTGTACAAGATCTAAAAGCAGCTTTCAGAATTTGCTAGAGAGGCTTGTGTAGCTTTAAGTAAGGAGATTATGTAAAATGCTGACTAAAGCTGAGAGCTTGCAAAGGCTCTGCCTAGCAGAAAATTAATAAATAGCTTTTGAGTTCTCCCAGGGCAAGGACTTCTCACTATGACATATTTCGGTTTCCTTGTTTGGCCATTAGTCAACCCAACTTTCCCCGTTTCATCTGTGTCAATCCTGTGTTCATCTTTCACTAATACATTAATGATGGGCTTTCTTTTGGCTTGAATAATTTTTTCTGGGTATTCATTTTATTCTCAGAGCACTAGAGCAGAACATCCTTACCCTTATATCAATCCCACTTAATGAAAAATAAAAGAAAAGTATTTGAATTTGTATTTAGATGTTAATTTGAAAATTCATATGAAAGCAACCACTAGTGGTGGGTTGGGTTTGCTTTGGGTTTTTTCTTGGGATGCTTTTACTGTTTGAAAAATTGATTGTATTTTTTATCTCAATACAAGGAGATTATAAAAATGAAATCATCTGGAATTGGAGTAAAAAAAGTCGGAGGATAAACTGAAGGATTCTTCCAAAGGGATACAAATAGCAGGGATCCTATTCTGTTTCTTTGCTTTACAAGATTATTTTGGACTTCAAGTAGTGTGATTTGAATAAACAACCGCATTGAGGATTTTTGTCCCATAACTTCACCAACATGTTTGAGTAGGATCAGTGAACAGGTGATGATCTGGAATATCTCAGTTTATACATGCCTTGCACTGTAAGGATCAGATTCTCACATTTCATTACTGTATTTTAGATATCTTGTTAATAAGGTACTGTACAAACTTCGGTTCTGTTGAATGCAGTGGCTTGAAAAACATGCTGGCTATAAAAATCCAATTGGGCCCAATTCTGTCTTCAATAAAGCTTGAAAAAAGGGAAGTTGTCTTGCAATAAATGGATATCATAAGTAGTCTCGATTCATTATCGAATGCAGTATGTCAGAAAAGCATGGATAGAAGAACTACCTTTTGATCATACTTCTTGAATAGCAGCTTAGTTTAAGTGTACAGTCTCTTTTTTATTAGCTTTCCTGACAAACATCAAAGAAACGAATGTTTCTATAAACTTCTATTTGTAGAAAGTGTATAGAAAGTATCTCTTATTAATTCAGAGCCACTGAATCAGTTGTCAAAGAGAGCAGCTGTGAATTCTGATAATTGCCTAATTAATCTAATGATACATTTTTCCTATCATGATCCACCTAATACATTTCTGCACTGGATTTAAATTCTGCAGCTGATTTGTTTTGATGCAGGTTTTGGATAGTGACTTTTAAAATTGAAATATGCCTAGGTGCATTAATAAAGCTGAGGAGGTAAAAGTCATTTTCCAATAACTCAATTATTCTCAGTAAATGCCTGGTAATAAATGCTCTCAAGGATGTGGGGATTTGTTATTCAACTGGTAGATTTCTAATTAAACCAGAACTTGGTTAACTGGTATTTCTCCTTTCCATCATTTTTCTACCTGGGTGGAGAATATACTGGAGTATTGAAATGGGAGGTGGCAGTCTAGGGAAATTAAGAATTCTTCCAGCTCCAAGGGTGGCCAAGCTACATGCTGCTGGTTTGGGATAATTAGCCTACTTTGTATAGTTATTCTGATATATTTTTCCTAAGCTTTGATTCCAGGCTGTTCTGTAGTCACGCAAATCACAAAACAGAGCCTCAAATGTATCTCCCCAAAAGAGCTCAGAACAAATTAGTCTGCCAAGCATACATGTGTGGATAATCAATTAAACTAATATAGCCTTGATTTAAAACAAAACAAATAATTAAACACATACAGTATGTTATTGCTAAAATACAGGCTAAAGGAAAATAGTGCAGTTAAAAATACACTACTAATAGATAGCTACTGTCATTTTGTAGAGTTCATTTGATATCAATTTCAATTTTATTATGAGGTCTGTGAGTAGCAGAAAATTTCAGAGACTAAAAGGGAATTTGGAAACAAATAGTTGGCAGCAATTTGGAATTTCCTTTTTTTTTTGCAATATTCCGTTGTTGTTTTTTTTTTTACTGTACTGTCTCTAAACCTTTGAGCAGGACCAAATATTATATAGTAGATCCTCTTGTTTGAGGGGGAAAAAATATTATTCATCTTTTAGTTCCTGCTCTATCCAGAGAATTGACAAATAAGAATGATTTTACACATTGAGCAGACTCTGTCACTTGAAAAGGTTTTCAATTCCCCATAGTAGGAATGTTATAGCATTTGTTTCATTTCAACCTAAGCAGTGTCTTTTTGAGAAGAGACATAGCTTTGGAATCTGTAATCTCATATGCCATTTGAGTCTTTTCCCCTCGTCCACTGTTAGTCAATCTTTGCTGACAGATTTTGTGACTTATGCCATATATTAATTTGGAAAGTATCTTACTTAAATACAAACAGCACAGGTAAGGATGATAGAGAGCCTGACATGAGAACAGGCATGTTTGGGGACAGGGAATCTGAGACTCCAGTTTTGGATTGTTCTCTTTCAATTAACCCCTTGTGCTTCAGGTGTCTGGAATATAAGCAAATGTGATGGATATTTAATAATAATTTCAACTTGTACTGCAAGTTCATTTTTTTTTGCTTACAATAAATGCAGATGAAATGTAAATGAAAGTAATCTTAGCCTGTACGATTATGCTGGAACAGTTGAAAGTGGTATCTTTCAATCTAATGATTAAAGAACAGGGAACATGGGCTAATACTGCAGTGATACTGAATTGTAAAAAGATTGACTCATCTTAGGGGCTAGAGGCAATGAAAAAAAACATGAAACTCACTCCTACTGTTTCTGTGGAAATGAATGGAGTTGTTTCTATGACAAGAAGAAATGCTGATAAAAATTTCTCTTTTCAAAGAAGAATAAGTCACTTGTTTCATGAAGGATTTTCCATGCTAAATTACTGTTCATGCCATATAGTACTCTACTTGATAGCTAAGATACAAATATGCTAAAATTATTTTGTGTTGTTAAATGGATGGAGGCTGTTAAGCCATAATGACAAGATTGGTTTAAGCAACTGGTACTTTAGTGAAATGAGAATATTTTGGAGTAGAGTAGTCTGCAGTCAAGATTAGATCATACTATTTCCTTCTTTGTCACCAAAGAGCTGATAAATGTGTTAGGTTTGAATGACTTCAATGAAGCTTCTATTTAATTTCTATAATCAAAACCAGCAGTAGTGGTTCAGTCTTGCTGCAGGTTTTCTGAAGGGAAGCAGAATATACTTATAACCTAAATGCAACTGTAGAGCTGCACTTCACTGTCACGGTTTTCTTCCCCTTAAAAATAATTTGTAAGGTATGTTGAAAGCTGTGTTGCATTTTGGCCCTTCCTAACATTTTTTGGTGTGAACTTTCCAACAATTTTCTACCAACTTAGATTTCAAAACACAAAGTTTTTTCTGTACTTTTAACTTCCTGACTTGTTCAGACAGAGTATATGCTCACAGGAGAAGGGTTTTGTTGGGTTTTTTTTTGCACTTTATCTCCCTAAAGGATGTAGTTTAGTGATGTCCTGAACTTGGTATAACTGAAAAATATTTCTGTTGTAATGCTGAAAATTCGAAAAAACCCAAAATTATGTCTATAGTGAGGTTTTTGACTTTTTGACCACTTTGAGAAGCTTTCCTCCTCTTTTAAGGAGGAGGGAAATAAAATGCTTTTTTAGTCATGAGTCATCTTTTTTATACATTGTGCATGGTAGATGAGTAGGTCTTTGTGCTTTTTTAAACTTTTTCTGCTGTATTTGGTTACATGCTCAGTAGCATCATCCTCTTTGTGCTTTTTGATGCATCTGGGTTAAGGTTGCCTGGTTTATTTTAGCTACATACTCTTAAAAGGAGCAGCAAAAGGAACCCTCTAGGGCTTTTCAAACAATCTGAAAACCTGTACTCAGTACAGCTCCTGAAATCCCATTCCTAATTTGACCTTGGGTCAGAAAACTCTCAGCCTTGAAAACTCGAATGGCTTTTGTAATTGAAGTCACTGCAATCTGGAATGTTACAAACCCCTTAATTCAGGTATTAAAATAACACCTTATTATTTACATTAATAATAAAATGTTGGACTTCATATATTTATTCTCTGATTTCTGAACTTCAGAAAGTAATTTCACTGAGTTTTTCAGGATTTCTCTTTGTCCAGAGCTACATTGCTGGGAATGTTTATTGAATCTATTTCTTACATGGAAATGAAAAACTGTATTTCCTCAGTTGTTTTCAGATGCTGGTACTTTAATGGGAATGCTTTCTACCATGTCAGCTAAACTAAATTTGACACTAGAAAACTCTTTCTCCTCCTTTGTCAAGCAAAATATGGCATCGAAGAAAATTTAAAACTTATCTTGAATGTGATTGAAGAATTAGTTATTAGCTATATTTTGGAACTTCGAGCAAACGCATACAGAGAGCAATATAAATGGAGCTGTTCAGAGAATAATCTGTTCTCTGCAGGAACAAAGACATGCAGGGAATTGTCCAAGAAGAAACTGCTGATTGAAGTGTTGGCTGATAATCACTTTTGTGTATGCTTAAATTATGCCACTAAAACCCCTTTCTGTTCAAAACCATCTGCAGGGATTGTATATTTGTAAACAAATACAGATTAAGATAATTTATTAATTCTTTGTCTGCCATCCACTCATTATTTCTACTAGAAGTATCCACTTCTAAGCTCCCAACCATGTTAACCTCTGAGCACTGAGACAACATTTTAATTGGCTTACAAGTATGGTTTGGCTTTTATCCTGATATAAAACGCGAATGTTTCGAAATCTCATTCACGCTAGGAAATACAGTATCCACACGCTTTCAGGATTAAGTACGATGTGTTAACTTCACTGAGTGCAGATGTGCAGGGAATCCTGTAAATTAGGCACACTCCTTGTTCCAGCCAGCGTGGACAAAAACTTCCACAGGGAGAGGACAAGGAGCTGGTGTGAAAAGTTATTCAGGTTATCTGTGCCAGCTCTTTGCAGCAGAGAACACGCTCAGTGCTCCCAAGTGAACGGCCGGGCTTTAGAATTGCAGAGGCAGTAAGTACTCTGGGCTTAGCAATTAGCACAGGAAAGTAAAGCTGTATTTTATGTGGAAAGACAGATGAAAGGTTGGTTAATTGAACTTCTCCTAAGTGCCAAACATAGAGCAGCACAGAGAGGCATCCTGTCAATACATGTTTAACACTATCAGAGAAAGAAAGTAGAGAACATCCTTGCTACCAATTACCTGTTAAGCTGGAGCACTGCATCTACGAAATCTGGCTAGGTCTCTATGAATTAGAGCATCACAGCTGAATGCTTTTATTAGATCTATGTCTAGCGTTGAAGAGATTAGGTGCTTTACATATGAACAAGAAAAAAAATGGTTGCAGCAAAAAAATTCTTAGTAAGGTTTTTGTCTGTTTGCTTTCTTAAATGGGATCAGTTTTCTCTACTTTCCTTTCCTTTCAGTCTAGGCTCGTTATATATCTTTTATTTCCTAATCTTCAATGTTATCAGAAACTTTTTTGGTATATCTGTTTAAGAATACTTGTATGTCTAACAGATTTTTGTAATAAAGCCTTACCTAATCCAAAGCCATAAATATCCCACTACTCTTTTTAATATGAAGGAAAAAAAAACCAAACCAAACCTTTCAGTGTCTCATGATATATATATAATGTGTGTGTAAAGAATCTGGATAATGTTGATAGTCAGGAGGTGCATATATACTATAATAAGGGTCTATACTGCTGCAGGAACCCTGCCCACGCAGGCTCCCTGTTCCGTGTAAGCTCACACCCATTCCCCACATCAGGGCACGAGACTCTGCATTGGAGAGGTACAGACAGTTCCTGAAAATGGCCCACTGGAGGTGGGGAAGCCCCTCCAAGAGCCTCCAGTTCATGAGCTTTGTTGTTCCAGTTCACAGGGCCTGAACAGAAAATGAGAAAATGGACAGAAATGGCATCTCCCAAGGTCTGTTGGGATGAAAAGTGCTGAGATGAGACAGGGTTGGATGGGGAAGCTCTGACTTTCCTGGTGTACCCCCAGCCTAAGGTAGCAGAACTTGGTAATGAAGAGCTTGTGGCTTATTGAACTGTGAATCCATCTGTAGTGAAGTGACACAGGAGAGTTGATGTCGCTTGCCTGCAAGCTTTGAGCAGCAGGAATTCTGTTTCTTCCCTTCCCTGGATCTCTGAAAAATGAAAATTCAATTCATTGCAAGCTGCTGGTTCCAATATATGTAGGAGATTCAGAGCAAGTTGCAGTAATAACTCTAGAAAAATAATCAGAAACTTGTGATTACATGCACAAGATATTAGGTCTTTTTTTGTTACTCTTTTGCTACAAATCAAAAGACTGCTCTGAAAAATACTTTGTTTTGCGTTAAGATTACATTGTAATTTTATGTTCTCATTTTGACATTTCATTTCATGCTTCCTATTCTTTTAATATTTGAAAGTCTTTGTGATTTCTTGCCCATGCTTTCCTTAGTATGTATTATAGTCCACAAATTCATACAACCAATTGAAAACTCTCTGTATGACTGAGGATATATTTACTTGAAGTTGCAATACCAATGTATCCTAAGCAAGAAAAAGCACAACAGTCATACCCTTCAGATTCCTAGCTCTGTACTTGATTATGTAGGTTGTTAGTTGTACTTTGAAAAAAAAAATCAATGGCATTAAAAAAGTTTTCTCAGGATACAAGCAAACAGTGGCAGCGAGTTCCACAAGGTAAATATTGGTACTGCCAATATTTTTCAATCTTAATCTCTTAAATCCTACTGTTTATTGTTAAAATAAAAATAGGTTGGGTTTTTTCTTTCCCCATGAAACAACTATGACTGCTGGGATTGTGCAGCAGTGACACAGGATACTGAGTGTGCAGAGGCTCTGCATTCACTTTTTCCATGTGGGGAATCAATCAGGTGTTAGATGCTCTGTGATATCTTGTGTGTCATTTGTATTTTACCTGCAGAGCACGATGACATGTGCATGATCTCAATAAAATATCATCTCTGGAACTCAGCTCATGCACTGCACCACCAATCTTGGTGCCAGTGGGCAACAGCAAACTGCTGAATCTATCACCAGTTCCTGCATTACAGGGGCCACCTTCACAGGTAATACATGTGCTTTGCATGTAGGAATAGCCAATCAGTGCACCTGCCAACTACTGACATCTTCGGGCCTCTTTCTGGGGTTTTTACCAGAGGATTTGCAATCTTTTTCAGTTGCAGTGCCTCTGTAAATTAAACTCTCTATTTTTTCATCCATCTTGTTTTGGAGCCATAAACATCATATTCTTCTTCTCTGATAGATAAATACCCTGATTTTCAGCGCTTGCACTCAAATTTTCAGCATGCACCTATCATTCACAACACTATCCTCACCAGACATACTCTAAAATTTTCTGGCAAAGCAACATCTCCAGAAACGAGTTCAATAAAAAGTTCCTTTTCCAAATTAGCCACTATATTTTGAAGGTGCAGATGGTTCAAGGGGATTACTTAGCACAGTGTTCATGCTCTCTCCTGTCTGTATTATCAGTGTGGGAATACTGTCTCCATGCTCCCCTGCTTGCCTTCAAGTATATTTCTCAAGACCTCTTTTAATACAGCAGATACGCTGTGAAATACCTTCCGAAAGCTAGTGGAAAGATCACCAATGGAATGAGTAGATGTTAGCTTTAGCAGACATCCACTCAACTTTCAAGAGAGAAAATAGCAATGGTGTGGTTGGTGGCTGTGAAACTGCTGCCAGACCAAGTTGTTTTGGTTTGGAACGGTGTTTTGCTCTATGGGCTGTGTAAGAAGGCAGATCTGCAGTGCTGTCATCAAACACCATTTCCCTTTACATTGCAACTCATCCCATAAAGTACAACAGGTACTTCATAATGAATGCAATGGTTATATAGTTATATTTAGTGTTCTGAGATAGGGGTGTTGAGTGGTGTGAAAGGTATCTTCAGACCAGCTCAGCTGGTTAGAGCTCGGTGCTGATAACACCACAGTTGTGGGGTGAATGCCTGTCTGGGCCATTCACCCAAGAGTTGGGCTTAATGATCCTTATGGGTCCCTTCCAACTCAGAATACTCTGTGATCTCTCCCTTTTTTCTTTGTGCAAGCTCAGTTTCTCCCAAATCATGAACAAGAACTAGGTAGCAACTGCACCTATTTTACAACATCTTGTATAATTAGGAATTCTACTTATCAGTGTGAAGATCCCCAGTCAGAGGATGACTTCAGCACTGCGCTTTAGTTGATTGGGGTGAAGGGAAGTGAGAGAGAGTTGTGTGAAGAAACATACTCCCATTCCAGTTTAACTTTAATTACAGATAATGTCGAACAGCCTGTGGTTTTGTATTAGGTTTGATTTACTTGGTTTGTTCATTATCAACGAAGTGTTACTCTCTGTTCTGGGGCTGGGAGCAGATGCAAAGGGGATTGAAGTAATTTCCTGCATACAAACTTTTCTCTTCAACTACTATTTTTTATTTCCATTATGTGTAGCAGGCACTGGTTTGACATCAAATGTATTCAGTTTATGATGATGTGTGGTTTCAATATACAGACTACTCCAGTGGGCCCTATTTGAGCATAATGTCATCACAAATTATTTCAACTGAGTGTGGCTCCAGTCTCAGTCTGTGCCAAATGAGTGTGTAGATAAATTTCCAAAGACCATATTGGATAGATTTTAGATCAGCCATGAATTTATGTCAATGTTGGTCACTGAAGTCTGTGTTGAAGTGAGTAAGTTTCAGTATTTATTTTGGAAAAGGGTTACCTAAATAAAATGAAGTCTGAAATTACTGTATACCTTTCCTCTGCTGTCTGAGTGCTACGGACTGGTTGTGTTACCTTTCTAACAAAATTGTTCTGTGTTCTTGCCTGTGGAGCTTTGGCTGAGGATGTGTTCTTATGGAGAAGGCTGGGTTGACTTCTTTATTGTTTTGTTTCTTTCTCATAGTGATGTTGATAGAATTATATTTTTTTTATTATCAATAGTTGTGGGTTTAAATATTAAATTATAGGGATTTTGCTGAGACTTGAGAGGCTGGTAAATACCTAAAGTAGTAATAAGATACATGAGCTTGTAGGGATGGATTATTGTCAAGACAGGCAGTCAATGCCTATGTAGACTTAGAAAGACTGAAAGTAACTGATTGTGTTGTGGTTTGCTATTTTGGTTTTTTTCCTTAAGGGAGAAAACATTTCTTAAGTGAATGTTTTCCTTCAAAATGAAGCTGTTAGATTAGTATGCAGGCATTGTTTCATAAATACTGAAAATTGGAAAAGGTCTCCTCTATGGCCAGCTAATAGAAAAGACTGAAAACAGCAAATATCTCTTCCTCCCCTGATTATTCTTCTGTATTGAAGCTGGCCTCTGAGCTTCTAGAATAAAGCAGCCCATGTACTCAAGAAATAAAGTGCTATTGCTGTGCCTCATCTCTGTAAGGTTAAAGTGGAAATGAGGCTTTTTGTAGGTTGGGGTTTTTTAATTACTTCATTGTGTTCATTATAGGGACTGACCAATATTTGCTTCAAAGGATATACATCAAGCTAAGAAGTGTCTTTATTCTGTGATCATGCTGTTTGTTTAGCTGAATGTCTGCTCTACACCAGGAGGCTCACAAAATTAATTTACTTTTCCTGTTATGACCTACTGTGCAAGGTTGTGCAATATTGTCAAGTGGCTTACATACCATTTTTATTCATCCTGGCTCATCTCTTACACTGTATAATAATAAAAAGTTTTCACTGTGGGAGACCACAATCTATTGGGCAGTTTTGAAATGATAGCTCACTGAAAAAAAATAAAACTCGAGACCTGGTGATATGATGCAAAAAATGCTGTTGGCCTGATTGACAGGGAGGTGAACAATTAGAGAGCTGGAATGGGACAAAATACTTCCTGTGTATTCTGAATGAAACCTGAGGCAGAGAGGTCCAGCACAAACCTTTGACACCACATTTGGGTTTCCATCACAGGAACTTGCCTGGAAATGTTTTTCACATTTGAACATGCTCAAGTATCACTCTCCCCTTCCTCAGGAACGAAGGCAAATTCAACCCAAAGTAAGAGTCCTGCGTGCTGACAGATGATGTTAGAAGGCAGGTGGATTGTGTATAACAGGAGGACGTGAAGATGCCATTTGTTAACAATGAATTTCTCTTTATTTCTCCTTTTTATGTTTGCAAGTAGTAAAAGCATGTTAACATGATAAACACTTGTTTTGGCCTATCCATGATACTCCAAGTGTCTGCTTAGTGCCATTCTTTGTACTTCCCCCATGGAATAGCCCTGGTCAATTCTCACACCGTCTGCACCGTGTTCGTCCTCTTCTGTGAGGACTGGAAATAGTCCGTGGGTCTACTACTGTGGCTCTGGCCTCTGTGAGTCTGATGATTTAAATGCAGTTCAGGAGGTTGCACGACTGTAAAAAACCCTGTTGACTCAATATGTGTCTCTAGGAAAAGCCATTACTCTCTGTAGGTTTATTATCAGTCAATACATTCTGCTAGTGGAAAAAAAGATGATATTTCTAGTAGCTAAAAAGCAGGTGTATTCCTTTAAAGACTACCTTGTCTAAATTTAAAGTACCCCTATCTACACATAAGTGTGTATTTCGTGGCTGCTGCTCCTCTCTTTCTGCCAAGAGCAGTGGGAACCTGGGATAGGATGCTCCCAGGTCACTGTTCAAGGACCTGTCTTACAGCTAACGTAGGTGCACAACACAGCTCTCACAAATGATGAAGCTCCAACTCCCCTGAGAGCTGTTCTTCCCTACAGCAATTGCCATGGATATCAAATAGTTGGTCTGCAATTAACTCTGCTTCTGAATGTCAAGCTGTTTAAATGCTATATAATCATCATTTGGGACATAACAAACTTTCTTTCATAAGTGCTGATTGTGACGTGGTAATTTTGAAAGTAATAATAACCACGGGGTGAGTGTGTAAATTATCACTTTGCAGACGCAGTTTTTGCATTCAGACAATTGTTCAAAGCCAAAATAGCAGATGAATTAGCAGATATGTAAGCCCTCAGTTAAATGCTGCATGGTTCTGCTTTTCATTTAAGGAAATATGCTTTTAGTGCTTGTAGCTCCAGAGAATATTCAGCTTTATATTGTTTGGGGTTTTTTTAAATCTTACAAATAAAGGAGTTTGGGTTGTTTAACACATTCTCAGGAGTCTGTGCTCCAAACTTTGCCCTCCAGTTGGGATTACAGTATCAGTAATTGCTGCCTCATGTTAACATTTATTTAAAGCTGCTGATTTAACATTTAAAAATTCTGAGGTTAATGGATCTGTATTCACAGATCCATTAACCTCAATAAAAACAAATGGGACCTTTAGTGAACTAAAATAAGTGCAGATCAAGGATACACTTTCACTAATACTTACTGATAGCATTTAGATTGTACTGTTAAAATGTCAGGTCATAAAAAGGGCTAGTAATGTACTAATATTCAAGGTGAATTTCAGTGTTTCAGTCTCTTACGTGACCCAAGATAGGATAGTTTAAGATTAAGCAAGTTCAGTGTTCTAATTGCAGGATATTCTGGGTGGATTGCTTTATAAATGGTATATTATTGGGGCTTTGCATAAGAATGAATTTCGTTTAAATGCATATTAATCTAATGAGCATATTTGTCTAATTATTATAGTGTAGTAAAATTACAAACGTTTATCTTATATATAAAAATTGACTTCTAGCTTGCAGCACAGGAGAAAACTCTAATATTTAAGAAATTAATAAATAAAGAATGCAGTGTATTTTCTTAGAGTTTCTTTCATTTAGTCCTCATATTTAATCTAACATTGCCATAAAAAAATATGGAGATCTAGAAACATGGTTTAGAAAGCAAGGTCTCTTCCCCAGTTCATCTCCTGCATCATAATACAGCAAATTGGCTTTTACAGTAGGTGTATACAGAAATAGGAAGTGTAAATCCTGACTGGAATTCAGTGACACAGACATATTTGCTTTTGTGGGAATGAGTTGATTCTGCAATAAACATGTGATTACACCTCTGTTCATCTTTAGGTCTTGTTTATCAAAATTATGTTTTTTGTCAAGGTCTTAAATATGTATTAGATACACTACTACGCAGTTCAGGAAGTTTTAAATTGCTCAGTGCTAACTCCACATGTGTACTTGAAGAGCGAGCTCATAAAATACTGACAAATGTGTGTTTGTGTTCTATCCTATGTCTAGTGAAGGACTGCTTACATCTGTTAATAAAGTAGCTTATAATCTAAAAAATATTGTTATTTTAATCCTGTGAAAAGACAGATGGGAAATCACCCAACAGAGAACTTTGAAGAGCCTTATATGGGGAGGTTAGGGCTATGTTATACTGAACCCAGAGTAGATGGGTCAGTATAAAGGCAATTTAGTTAAATGGGCATGCAAAGTTTTAGTCAATGATTATTAAAAATTTGAATATTTTCTTCATGGCAAACACTTAGAGGAACAATGTGCAAAGGCACTTAAGTCTTTAGAAGCCAAAGTCCCGTTACCAACATTCTTCAAAAGAGTTTTATTGGCTTCATTTGCTGTATCAAATAAGAGTGTGATATATTCTTGCATGGTACACCATAAATAAAAATGGGTTTGAATGTTTTCTTCAGAAAATCAACTTAAAAATGGGAAGAACATTTAAGAGGGCAGTTTGAGTCCAGTTCCAAGAATGTGCTACTTTTACTTCAGGTTTCTGCTAATATTATCAAAGTCTTCACAGTATTACACAGGCAGAACTGTAATCCAAACTGGGATTCTCCTAGAGCTTCTTACAATTCAACGTAACCCACTATTTATGTTTGTGCTTTCTAATATGAATATTGATTATCCTGTATAAATCACAACCAACAGGTATGTATTAAAATCTAGTAAGAAAGAAAACTAAAAAAAATAAATCTCAGTGACAAGTCCACAGATATCACAGAGTAATAGCTTTCCAAGGTGTAAGCGTAGAACAAACTAGACTACAGTTGTCAAGCAAAAGGGGTGAATAGCTTAGATCTACTGCCATAATATGTTTTGATAAATAGAGCCCAACACTGTTTAAGAAAAACAGAGAGAAGCCATTTTTATAGCACTTCTCTGTTTAGCAAAATAGACAATGTCAGTTTGCTGCTGCTGTGATTTCATTTCAACTCGGCTACACATCAAGCAGATTGGACTCTTATGTTGGAAACCAGGATGCATTCCTGTGTGAATTGGAATGAATTAGGAACACTCTAATGCCCTGTCATATTTCTGCCTTTCTAAGAATAGTCTTGTGAGAATTTACTATTACATCTAGGACAACATTTTAAACAAAATTTAATTGAGTTTTTCATCTGTTAGTTTTATTAGTAGTAATATCAAGACGTTTTTAGCGGTGGAAATATTTTTGTTATCTCTGGAAATTGGACTTAAAGCATTCTCCAATTTGGCTGATGTGAATGAACCTTAGAAATTTTTTCTTTAATCAATATTAGGTGGCATTAAAATCTCAACTGCACTATTAAATATTTTTGAAATGGTGGATTATTATTATTATTATTATTATTGTTGTTGTTGTTGTTGTTATTAATACTACTACTACTACTACTACTACTACTACTGCCACCAGAGTATTCCTGTATTTCTTCTGAGCTGGATATCTAGCTTTCAGGTTCTTTTAAAAATCCCATTCCAAATTCTTAACTGAGGAGCCACCAGTGGTTTCCAGATCTATTGTTGGAGCTATATTATCCCTAAGAATATTTGAGGCATCAGCTAAGTCTTCTTCACTAGCTTGGAATCAAGCCTTATGAGTATCTACTTTGCACTTAAAAATAAGTCTTACATATATCTCTTTATTTAGTGATGTGGTCATGACAAGAACTTTTAAAAAGATAGTTAATAGAATGTCCATGCCATGGAATTTTATCCAGAATTGCAGACTGTTCAAAGAACAGGAATGCTTTCTGGCAGGTGGCCTGCTATGTTTTCTCCTTGGATCTGTATCTAGGCTGTAGCCAAGTTTATGTTGTTTCATTTTCCAGGAGTCTTTCCTGTGACCTGGATCTGCTAATGACACACAGCAGCAGGGCAATGTACTTACTCTCCTCCTTCGGTGCGCTTTTATTAATGGACTGTGCTGATGAGAAGATCTGTTATTGATTATTGTATATTGGCCCCAGTTCAGCTAAGTGCCTCAGCGCTTCTCTGACTTTGAGTGGAAAAGTGTATTAAGTACCATTAGAGTATTGACACAGTCAGATTGAGGTACAGTCTGAGAATCATAGTGAACTGCTTTTTTTTTAAATAAATTTAAGAGTGAAAGAAGACAAACATTAGTCTTTCATCTTACAAAATGTGTGAGTCATTAATTTGGGGATCTCTCTAGGTTACCCTGTGTTACATGTATATAATCTATTTTAAGAAAGAATTAAGGAATTTACTTCTAGTGCTGCATTTACATTTGGTGTCATGTGTCAATGATTCACAGAATAATTAAGATTTGAAGGGAACAGTGAGGTCATCTAGTCCAACCTCCCTGCTTCATTTGTTTCATGTTAAAAATAATGATAAGACTGGGAGATATTTATCAAATTTTAAGTTAAAAAGAAAAAAAAGGCTGAAATCTGTCATTATTCCTATTAGTCTACAGCAAAGCATAATATAGAAGGAACAACCACATTTTCTTCCACGTGTCTGAATAAGTAAAACTTTAAAGTGTAATTCCACAAAATGTAAATAATTATTATTAGTATAGGCTGGTAAAATATTTATCTTTTGTGAAACAGATGGATATTAGAAATAAGTGTATCTGCCTCATATAATGCTTTAAGATATCTAGTACTTCGTGCTTTTTTTTTCATTCAAAACAAAGGTCTCCTTGCTTGTCTCTGGCTGATAATCCACTGAAAGGTGGGAGCTCTGAAATGCGGATGTGCAGCTTTTCTGAAAATGCCTGTTTCCCTTTTTTAGTTTCATTCAATGCAGACTGTGCATATTCAAATAAATTGGAAGCAATCTCTGCCTTACGTAGAGGAGTGAACAGGGAGTCCTGTTTGCCTGGAGCTGCTCCTGATTCCAGAGCAGCCTGCAGTTCCATTTGTCCCAGCAGTGCTGGTGCTGCACTGTCAGTGAGCTGTGTGGCCACATCTCTGGGGCACGAGCATCACCATGAACTGATCTCTGTGGCCCTGTGTGTAGAGCTTGTAGATAGATTAAACAACTCTGGAAGCCCAGCAGAAAGCTTTGAATGCCCCTCTGCAGGCCTGGCAGAGCCGTGGTCAGCGGGGAAACAGGGCTGTGGTGACTGCAGAGACCTTGGAGCCCCTCCAGGAGTGTCCACCACGGCAGCTGGAGCTTGTCAGGGAATGGCTGCTCTTGGTGTTTGGAGATTTGCTTCTTTTGGCATTGCCTTGTTGGGTTTGGTTCTCTTACTGGGTTTGAAGGGCTTCCTAGTCTGAAGGGCCCATTCTATCCAACACCTTTCCAGCCATTTCACTGAATGGAGCTTGGCTTTGCAATCACTGAGGCTTGATTTAGGACTCAAGTATTTTATTGTCTTTATTTACCTGTTGTTTTGGATTGTAATGACTGTAATTGAAGCACCTAATTCCAAAAGAGGTTATTAAGTAAATAAATTAATCAGACTGCATTTCATGGTAATATAATCAAGATGATATTTCCCTAGTAAAGTATTACTACTTTATAAATGGTTCAAGATATCTGACTGTTTACATATATATTCATGAATATATTAACATTCAGGAAAAGTATTGCAACAGAATTCTAAAGTAGTCTATTTTAAATCTTTTTTTTTTTAAAGTTGTGTAGCATAACAATAACTCGCTGTTTTACATACTTTTACTTGTCTTCCACAACACATGAATGCACAGTAAACAGTTACAGAAAAGGGAAAGTATGTTCTTTAAAAAAGCCTCTTTTGATATTTTATCTGCTGGGGTTTGTATTTCACAGCTCGCTGAGCATCCTGGGCTTCACTATCTTATGTAAAGAGAATAGCAGATTATAAGCTTACTTATTACCATTTCAGTTTTTATGATCTCACAAACAAGCTCAGCAGCCTTCCTTCCTACCCTCCACAAGTTGTGGTAACTAAACAAAATTAAGCTTGTAATTCATCCTGTTGTATTTAAAATGCTTCAGAAGAAATAACTGTATTAGCCTTCTCTCTGCCGTACAACATAAGCAGAACAGAAGGTTGGGTAGAATGTAAATGACATCCTAATCATGAAAAAAACAACAAGAAAAACTTAAATTCACCACTGGCTCTTCAACCCTATAATAAGAGCAATTCATTGTCAAGTAAAATTAAATGCTGACATGTTGAGGACAATTAAGCGAGAAAAGCAGTTGGTTATGGTAGACGTTATATGAGAAGCCTTTTCAGATACAACTGGATAAGTATGTACTGGCATAGAGCAGTAGTGGTATCCCTGATCTGTCTTGGTTAAAATGCATGATTGTCCTCATTTTAATCTGAGCAGAGGATATGGCACTTCGGCTGGGGAGAATCGGGATGGCTTCTCCAAAGTCACCAGCTGAATTGGCTGTAAACAGTGCAGCTAAGCATGTTCACCCACTGGCAATTTTTCCCTAGCATCTCTTTTCCATAAACAAGGAGAACACAGCACTGTTTGGAGAAATGTAAACCACAGCTTTAACAGGGCGCAGTTATTGTTATCTTTGCTCATTACAGTCTGGGTGAGTGTCATCTTGCTCTTCCCAGTGTAGGTAAGGCAACGCATTAGATTGTTGGTGCTGGTAATGTTTACAAACCTTTCTTTGGTAATTCATCCTCAGATTTGTTATTTGATACAAGCTGAGCAGCTCAAGGAAACAGAGACAGATAGGTTTTCATGGGAAACATCTCAGTTCTGGAGTTGAAGAACATGGCTGAATATGAGGACCTTTAGGCCAGCAGTGCCTCATATGTTTGTTCAGCTTTTACTGCTAAATGAGCTCAAACACTAATCCTGCCTTTACAAAAACCTGTATTAAAATGTATTTGTTGTGGAAGATCTGTGTGAAAATGCTGAGCAGAGCCTCTTTCAATGTTCTTTCTGTGGAAGATTCTCAGAAATTTCAAATGAACTCTCCTCAATTTTTATCCCAATGGTAATTCTTTGGCTCTTTCCCTAAGAAGCTGAGGGTAACCTGATTACAAAGGCCCAGCTGTCCTGAAATATGAGTCCTGCTGAAGAGATGATGTACAATTAGGGCTTGTCTCCTGGATGGGAGAATAAATGAAGAATATTATAGCTAGCCTTTGTCTTATTTGAATTATGAAAAAAGGAAGAAAAGAAAAAAAAAGAAACAAACAAGGAAAAAAAACCCCTTACAACCAAACCACCATCCGATTTTTGAATTCATGGTGTTCCGCCATAGATAATGGACAGTGAAGAATTGTGGGGTTTTAAAGATAACTAACGATTTAAAATTATCCCCAAACTCTTTACATTAAAAAGTATTAATTACCTAATTATGCAAGTACATAGATGCCTAAGCCCATGTAATTTTGTGGAAATTAATAGCTGGGAGTTTAGAAAATCTTACTCATCTGGTTGTTGTGTAGTATCTTGAAAGTCTGATTGCATCATAATATTCAAAGATGAAAAATCTATTAAATTATCACTGATAGGCTAAATTTTAAATGAAAGCAAAATTGTTTTGAAATACTTTTTTTTTTTCATTTCGGTTGCATTTTGTAATACTATGTGGACTGTTGCTTTTATAATAGTCAAATAATATAATAGTTAAAATACCTTATAGTGTAACACCTCTACAGAGAAATTTGGAATTTACGTTTCTCCCTCTCCTTTAAAGACTTTCAGTCATTCCAGCAGCAGAAAAATTATTTTAAACTTGACCCAAAAACTCAAAAAATAAAAAGGCTGGGACAGCACCAAGCAATTAACCCTGGGACATTTCCATGCTGATGAGCATTCTACACAGGACAGGTACTTCTCCCCTTCTAATCCACACATCTTGTGCGCTGCATCCTTCGCATATTTTCAGTCCTTTCAGAGCAGCTGATGTGGAGTGAACATTCAATCCATTTTGCTATTACCTTTATGAAAGCTACAGTGCACCTTGAGAAGAGGATGTCTGACCCAATTTGATCTTTCATTTCTAACACCATTGCTTGCTGGCTTTCTAAAGGATACTCAAGAAAGGCTTATTAGCAGATGTTATCACTGGAATCACCTTTTCTGAAATAAGGAATGACAGGACCATCTGTTCATTTGTTGCTTGATAACCTAAGCTTCCGTGTTGTCCTGGAAATCCTGCTGATAGATCTATCTCCATGTGGTCACATAGCATTGATCTGTTTGGAGTGGATTTTTGTGGAGCAGAACAGAAAAAAATGGAAAACAGAAATGCTATTTTAAAGAGCAAATAGCAAAGGCTCCTGTAGGACATGGGTAGAATTTTCAGTGGAACCGAAGTGAAATAGTACCACAAAGCCCATTGCCCTGAAATGAGGGACAACGAAGCAGTGAACCTGTACTTGATGTTTATGGAAATTATATCTCATATTGGTTTCTATAGCTGGAGGATGTGTGCACTGCTGATTAGTGAAGAACTTAAGTGCTACTGATAAGTGTAGAGAAAAACAAGCAGTGAGGCTTAGAAAATCTCTGAAAATACAAAACAAATGATGAAATCTCTTTAGGGAAGTAATTGACCTTTTTAAATTATATGCTCTAGAGTAGAAAGATTTAAGAGTACTAATTTGCAGTGAGCCAGGTGTGACAGCTTAAGTGATAACGTTTTACGGATATGGTGCGTGAAGTCTAAGCAGTCTATAATGTTTAATAATGAACATATAATAGAGATCTTAAGAATCCACAATGTCTAGAAAAAAATAAGAGTTGTTTAAAATTACTGCAATGGCCTTTTACTTATCTAAATCTTCAGTGACTCTCACAGTCATTGATTATAGTTGTATACAGTTTTGATCAAAAGTCATTTAAAATAGTTATACACAGTTTTGATTTTAAAAAGTGACAAATTGTATCCACTTGATATGATTGACATGTTTATGTTAATTTTTTCAGTAGAGTACAAAGTGGTATAAAAGTAGCTCATGAACGGAGTTGCTTTGCTGGATGTTTATTGCCTAGGGAGGACTTCTATTGCCAATGAGGGAGTTGTGTGGACTTTTCCCTTTTTACTGAGTCAAGGAACTCTAGGTTAACCCATCAAGGACAACAAATGCTACCTACTCTAACAGAACATCAGTTGTTTCTCCAAGGAAGTGGAAAGGCAAGTAAGGAAGAGCTGAAATTTGGGGATAAATTCCAGATAGAATAGGTATTGGAGTTAAGAGTGTAGCAGTTCAGTTGGAATCAGAGAAAAAATATCCTGTGGGATATAATATTGATACAAGTAGATAAATTGCAGGTTTTCTTTCATCTGATCACTTATGCATTTTTAAACATGGTGTTGGGGAACATATTAATATATGTACAAGCCCTCAACACATTTTCTAAGCTATTCAAAAGGTAGCAAAATTCTTTCGAAGTGGAGCTACACCGGCTGAGTTGGCGATGCATGAATCCTTGTGGGAGAGCAGTGCCCCAGGGTTTGCATTTTAAGCAAGAAAACTGTCTGGCAGAGTGGGGAGAGTGTCTGAACCCTAATAGTCCATGCAAGGTATTTCACAAAAGCAACTACACACTACTGCTCTTTGGGCATTTCTGCTCATTTTGGATTCCTTCGTTAAATGATGACTTAGTGTAAGAAGTTGTTCAGAACCCAACCTGTAACAGGGGAAAAAAGTCTCTCTTAAGGTTTCTTTTGATTCAACTGTTTGCTCCAGAGAGATACTTTAAACGATTGTGAATGCAAGTAGCTGAAGCTACATAGACATGGAGTTGTTGAGGATCTGGCTATGAGCATAGTGAAAACATAGAATGTATCTAAAAGGTAAGAGACCTGTGTTTCAATTAATTATTTTTCATATTAATTTTTGTAACACTTGACCGAAGGAATGCCTGCTTGGCCTGCTTATGACAAATTAGTAGGATTCACTCTTGTTTAAAAATGTTGCCTGAAAATACACAATAGTAGGCATAGAGACTTGTAGTGAAATTCGTAGAAAAAAATTAGCTCAGTTCTTCATCTAGGATTCCTCTCAATACTCCTGGCAGGGCAAAGGGAGAGGAAGGAAATTTCTTTGTCCAGTAGGAGTTTCTTTTCTGCCTGGGCTTTAAAATTGCACTGTAAATCCTGCATTTGTTTCTTTCTTTGCTGTAAGCTTATTAAATGATCAGCCAATGAATATGAATGGCAGTATTCAAGTTCACTTACTGCAGGATATGCAGAGCTAATGAGTCCCCTTCTTTTTCAGAGTCCTGTGGGAAAGCAAAAGAGTTATCATGAAATAAACAATTGTGAATCAGGTTGTGTAAATACTCTACCTGCTCTCTTTCTCCAAACAGTGAATCTCTAAAAATAAATATGCTAAATTGTTTTCATCACAGCTATTATTACTGTATAACTATCCAGTCTGTCAGGTTTTATTTGTACATTTTTAATGAAAGCATTTGAGGATGTTCTCTGCCCTCTTCAAAAATCAAGATTGGCAAAGTTAGTCTCTATTTCCAAATCGTCAGGCCAGGGTACACTTTGTCGGGTTTTTAGTTTGGTTGGGTTTGGTTTTTTTCCTAAATATATTTTTTAAGGAAGTCTTTCATGAAATGGGCGTGTTTCCCAGGTTAGACATTTAGTGTGTACTTCATTTGTGTCCTAACTAGTATTTTGTAGCTATAAAGGTGATGAATGCAAGGAAAAGCTTCTGTGGAAGTGCTTTATTGTGTATGAACTGTCCTAGCTTGCTTTTAATCTTTATACATTTCCAGTTTTCATTTGCTAAGATCGGGGAAATAAGCTTTAACAGAAGCACTGCCATTCTGTGAGGAATACTATATCCACCCTGCATTACTCCCAAGAAAACACGATTTCTCATTTTTTACACTCTTAAATTATGTCACATTTAGAATTTACTTTTCTGAGTGTGTCTTGTGCTCTTACTGCCATGATAAGAGTTTGGGGAGTTGGGGTTTTGTTGTCGAGTTCAGTCTGTGCTTGTTTGCTTTTCCTGTGTATCCTTGAGCTTAATGTACCTATTTCATCTTAAATTCTTGTGGCAATGTCAGCTAATAGCATTAGCTAAAAGCATGAGCAAATGGATTTATTTGCTGTCCTCCTTTAGAAGGGAGGAACAATATCTCCAAGAAGCAACAGTTCTCATGTACAACATCTGCTTCTCTGTAAACTTCTGACACTTCGCTCATAGTTGGAGCTAGGTTTACTGCAGTGGAGTGGGTAGGGAAATCAAAAGTGGTATTTGTAGGAAAGGATAAGCTTTCACGGTTTCTATTTCAGAAAAAAAGCTTCTGAATATGTAGGAATATCCCTTTTGAATATTTGTAATTAAAATGCTTCTCTATTCTGGTTGAAGCAACTTTGTATTAAATTAAGATAATCTGTAGCATTACAAATAATGAATTCTGAAACAAAAATTAAGTTTTCTGAATCACTCCGATTATTTTAATTTTTTTTTCATTTTCTTATTACTTCTCTGCATTCAAGATGAAGAAGTGTTTGGTATGTCAGAAATGTTCAGAGACAGAAAAACTATTTCTTTTTAACCTTTATTCACCAACATTATTCATAAACATCATAATTTCCAATGCTGAACATAAGATATAATGTGGCTGAAAATACTGTGGTGAGCAACATCAAAGAAAGCTTGGTTACATAGCAATTACTTTCAGTTAAAATGATCTCTGCATATCTATTTTTTTCAGTTAATATGCTGTTATGCAAAGTATCAGCGTGTAAATTACTGGAATTTCCAGTAAGATGCAAAGAACATCAGGATAACTCCTTGATCAATCCTCATGTTAAGGATGAAGGATTCCTGCAGTCAGTAGGATAAAACTATATCAGCCATACGTATACAGCCAACAGAGCCTTGCCAAATGCCACCTGGCCTTTAATGCAGAACTGAGAAAACAGGAAAATGGGCAAAACCTGTGTAGAGGAAAATGTCCGAGTGTCGCTGAAATGATAGCTTGGGGTTTAGGTGTACCTACCTGTGCCCTGTCCCACAGGTGGCTGTAGATGGCAGGCCAGAGTTGGCTATCTACATACATTTATTTTTCAATTTTTATGTCAAAATGGTGGAGGTGACAGATTGGAAGGAAGCCTGTGACACATTTATGTTCTGCTCTGCTGCTTATTTGTCTGCGAATGTCAGAAAGTGCAGTGTCTCTGTGGAATTAAGTTCTTATGGCCTTTTCCTGGCAGAGCAACGTCTGTGTGTGTCCATGGGTGCTGGGCATTCCTGCTGGAGCAGGGGGGACAGACAGGCCATGGCAGGCAGTCCCATCCCCACGGCCCCTTAGCCAGGGTGACAGACTGGAGATGTGTTCCCTGCTCACTGGGGCTGCAAAGCAGGAGCTGTCCATGTGCAGTCTTAGCATAAATTCAAGCCTTTGGCTTTGGGACATGTGAATGTGGTTTCATGGAGTCCAAGTGTATGTCCGAAATATATTGTCCCATCATTTCTGTGAGTGCCCAGACAGCTTTTTGGTTTGTGCCCTTGAGCTTCTCTACTATTGGTTAGATGTCATAAACCTTCCATGGGCAAAAATATATCCATGGGATATAATTCATACCAACAAGGAGGGGATGATGTTGAACAGTAATAAACTCAGCAGTACTATATTTGGGTTGTTTTCTGACAAAGTAACCTGCCATGCTTTCTGTTAGGGGACAATGCTTCTCTGTTTTGACAGACTGGTAGGTGAATGCCTTTCACTCAAAACCTGGCGTATTTTTCTTTCTGCACATGGACTGTACGCATGCTACACATTTTTTTACTGTCATTGTTCTGCTCAGCTTTGCTTATTTTTTGTACAGGTTGTTTCCCATATTGTTGTTTGTCAACCCAGTTCTGGGTTTGATTTTCCTGATTTATCTGGTTTCATTTTGTTTCTTTCTGTATTTGGAGAAGAACTGCTCTAACAGAATGGGGTACCTACCTAGAAGTGTTAGAGCTTTTAATTGCCACTTTATTTTTAAAATAGCTTTCTTGCCTCCAGTTATGTGAGGGCTGATATTGTAAAAATAGTGTGTGCTATTGTTGCTGGGAGTATTTTATTTACCAAAGTGTTTTGAGGTGCCCTTTTAAGTGCCCTTACTCATACAGGAATCCTATTAGGTGACTCAGCTGTGTAGCCACAGGTTTGTCCATGTGAGTTCTTGGGTTCCTTAACACTCTGAAAAATAAAGCAGTGAGCATCTTACTGAATTTAGGAAGAAGAATTTACCTTTGAATAGTTTCTGTGGCTCACTGAAACCAGACAAAAACCCTATCTTCTGCAATATCTGTAACCACAGACTAAAGCACATGGCAGCTTTGTCTTCAGGTTTTGAAATGAGCAATGTCCTTAATTCATTATCTCATAAGGGAATTTATTCAGTATGAAATCATACTGAACACTTTTGGCTGTTATATGCCCATCGTTTTCAAAAGTGCAAATTAACTCACAAATTGTTTTTAAGTCTGTAAATTGTGCTGTTAATTGACTGCATATAAAATAAGCAGTTAATGCCATTTTTTCAACAAACTGAATGACTCTATCTACTTTCCCTTCTTTTATTACAAATTGCAGGCACCATAAATTCAGTGTTGGGCTGTGGCACAGTGCCTATCAAGTACAGCATTAGAGCACACAGCAAAGGTGAAGGAGACTTCGGAATCATGTTCTTGCTTTTCACATTTAATTTTTCAGTTAGTGCTTTAAAAGACATCCCAGACAGTAGGTATTCTCAGGGGCTTGTTGGGTTCCTCTGCTGGTTTAATAGTGATCGTGACACTTGCAGGAGTGTGGCACTGAGAGAATTAGTGAACTCATCAGAGGGAAGGAAGGAATGATCAATTATTCACCACATGCCACCAACTACAAGAAACATGACTGCCGCCTGTCTCTCTCCTTTTCTTTCTTGTGCACACGCACACACTCAGCTTATGCTATTTGTGCAATTACATTATTTTCATTCAAATAATCTCTAGAGAAACTTGTTTATTTGAGTGTGCTGGAACATTCATCATTAGGGTGTTGCATCCAGTGTTCTTGACATTCACTGCTCTGTGCCTCCTGCATCTTCCTCTTTAATTATTTTAATACTTGGCATAAATAAAACAACAGAAAGATCTGGCTGATTTACCTAGAAAGAACAGAATGCATAGAGACACTTCATAATTAGATCAGTCATGGATTATTTTTGGACTATGTTTATTGCTTTCTTCCTAAATGTTTGTGCTTGAACCTGGTTTTCAAGGGAAGGAGTCTAACAGCCTTCAGGTTTTTGCATGTAAGGAGGACTTTTGTTCTGCATCTCTAAATATTCATAATGCACACAAAAGAAGATTACTGGGTTCTTTATTCACTTTGAAATGTTAGTAAGAATATTTTTTCAAAACTCAGAAGTTGTAATAAAAAGCTCATTAATCCTTGATCATGGCTTTGTATGCTAGAGGGATATTAGTGTTAAAATAGCACATATGCTCTTTTAAATATTCAAGATCACAGCATCTTTGAAATAATTTTGATTTTTGTTAGGTTTGATTATCATAAAATTGCACTAGAATATTTTAAAAGTACATTGGTCTGAAAAATCAATAAATTGTTGATTGTTGCAAAGAGCTTGTAGGCTCTGCCAAGGTTTCATGAGAAGCTAGAAAATGAGGGACAAGAACTCTTGCTGGGACTTAGAACTGAGAAAAACCTGAAGGCAGAGTCAGAAGATGGAGTTTGTCCTTTTCTTGGCCATATACAGGAATGTTTATTGAAGTCTTTATCATAGGGTGAGTTCTGTATGAGCCCCTGAGTCAATAGGGTGGAATATTTCAGCTGTTGATGAGAACAGCACGGAGGAGAGTGCAGTAGAATGGGCAGTGCAGAAGATGCCATCATGACGACCTTAATAGAAGAGTTTGAAAAGCAAAGCCCCAAAATTTTAGCTGGCTGTGACCATGCATATATATTTAAACCTTTGCTATTAATACTCATTGTGTAACCTTGTTACTACATTCCAGGTAGTTTGCAAGTGTTGAGCAGGTCCTTGGTGTGTAAATGTACTCCTCTCTGGGACAGCCTCACCTGCAGCTTCAGCCACGCCACTCGCTCTGCTCCCCACGCAGCCCTGTGCTGGACATATTCTCAGCTGTCACTGTGCCCCTCGTCTCTGCAAGAAGCATTTAGGGGTTTTTTATATTTAAGCTTTAAACTCTCGCTGTCCATTTTGCTTTTACACAGTTTTGTATTCAGGTGCTTGTAACAGATGTGCAGAAGTGCAGGCCGGGCGTGGCTGCACCCCGTGCCAGCCCTGCTGTGTGTTGGCCCTGTGGCTGCAGGGAGCAGAGGAAAAGAGATCGCTGTGGAATGGCTCCAAGCCCAGCAACACGAAGCTACTAAATCTGATAAACTTCAAACTCTCTCAATAGCTAAGACAGAAGGCTGCAGTGCAGTGTCTTAGGCAGAGATTATATTCTGTATTTATGTGGAATGTGATATCAGATATGACATAGGCATGACCTTCTCCATAAAGAAGCATCTAAAGCCCTGTTAGATCTAAAGAGCTGATGCAGGACCAAGTGCCTAAAAGTGCTGTTTCACAGCCTGGGCTTTGCCCTGCATGAATATTGAGCTGGAAGCTGATGGTCTTTTCTGAAATGGTTGTGAAGTGGATATGCCTGGCTCTCATTTGCGTGATTTTATCACAGGAGGAAAACACGTTTTGTTTGTGGGTTTTTTGGGGGGGTTTTGGGGGGTTTGTTCATTTGTTTTGTTTGTTTTTGTTTAGTTTTTTGGTGTTGGGGTTTTTTTTTTGGTTTTGTATCTTGTTTGGTTGGTTTGTTTGTTTTGTTTTCTTTCCCTCACTGTCAACTGCATGGAATATCTTAGTTTTACTTGCTGTTTTTTAAACCAATGTTCTTTTCTAGACAGTTTTTGCATCCTTTTATTATTTGAATAATGAATCTTAATACCAAAAACCTAATTGGCTTTGCTTTATCAGATTATATTAAAGTCTAAAACTGAAAATATTTACTTGCAATAATAAGAGTTGCATGTTGCTTGTGCATGTACTTCAGCCACTTTGCTTTGAGGTCCTGTTTATGTACCAAGGCTGTCACAGTTTTCTCTCATCCATAACTGCTGGACATTGCAGCACTGGCCACTTTTTGCCTCTAAGTGTCAAACAACCTCAAGATTCCAAAATAGAAATAATGAGACTGATCTTAATCCATTAAATACATCCTATCACCTCTTTTGATGTAATTACTCCGGCTTGTTTGCAAAAACAGAATTAAAACATTGAATTGATATTCTCATCTCAGAAGCCCTGTAATTTTGAGTGTGACTGATAGAGTCTGGTTGTAAGTAAGTTCAAAAGCAGTGGCTTCTGGGGGTACCAAATGTGCTGTGATTAAAAACTGGCAAAAAGCATCATTTATTTCCATTTTACACAGTAGGTCAGGGAAACATAAATCAAGTGTCTTGACAGGAAATCTGTCTTGAATCCAGGGAATCAAATACCATCCTGCTCACTCTTGGTCCCATGCCTTCAGCTGTAGAGCAGTCTTCTGCTGTTGACGTCAGGGACAGTTCTTGAATTGAGGTAAAAATATGCCACACATTTGCTGTAACATTTGCTTAAAGGCTAGTTGGGAACGAGTGGAGAGGAGTGTTTGTCATCACATCTCTCATCAATGTATTGCTGTCTCTGATTTGATGTGAGATTAATTTCTAGCATTTGTTGACAGCTCTGTGGTTTCCCCAAGAGTGAAATGTAGATATTAACATAAAATGTTCATTGTGTGGTAACATTCTTAGGAGCCCTGACAGTTTATTACAGCTTGCGACTATTATTAATAATATTATTCTAAAAGCAGAGACACCAGTGTTTGTATTTTTCAGTCTGTGCCATACTTAGTAAGAGATGGAAGGGATAAATATATTTCTGACCTTGATTTGTCTGGATTACTAACTGTTGCTTTAAAATGCCCCAGGTAATATTTACCATACAGAGAAATAAATAAAAGCACTGGGATGCTACTGCATAAGAATTGTGGAATTCCCTTGGCAAAGAGTACTTAAGGGGTCACAACAGTGAGCTCTATGCTGTAAGCTATCATAGACATCAGCAGGTGATAGTTTTGTTCTTTGCTTCTCCTCTGCAGTGTTGAAATAAGAATTTCTCACATGATGTTAACATTGAAGTGTTAAAACTGATCTAATTCGTTTTATTCCAAATAATATATGTTTTAGAACAGGTTTACACCCCTTGGAGATAAATGAGAAAACACAATACAGCTTAAAAAAATACCTTCTGATGTGATTTCCCTCTTAAAAATATACAAGATTTTTCTCCTTTGCTCTGTCCCTTATGCCTTCTCCAGTGATGTCAGGGGAATTTGAGTAGTCAGTGGTGCTAATTTGTATTGGTGTTATTGACTGATTTGCAAATGCTGTAAGCTGTGTTTTAAAAATAAAGCGGCAGCCAGGAGAATTTTAACCATTTCAGTAATTGTAAGAAAACAAAATGGCAGCAAAATGTACATCTTTTATTGAAACAAAGATGACAAGCTTGGGAAAAATGTACTAAAGCAACACAACTTCCTGTAGGAGTGGGGCTCAGGACTGCAGCTCTGCAGGACCAGCACCATGTGGACTTTGTCATGCTGGAGATACGGTTTAAAATAAGTAGGAATGTTAAAAGGGAGATGAAACCTTTGAATATGAACACTGAAAAGGAAACCATTATGCAATAAATCCTTTTGGTTCTACCATAGCAGGTAGGAAACCCCAACTGAAAATATGTTTGGTTTGTTTCCATATTTAACCCCAATTACCCTTTGCAGGGGAATTCTTTTTAACATTCAGTTCCTCATGTCACTTTTTAGCTTCTGCAGGTCTTATTTTCCCCCACTACATAAATTGCAGCAGGTGCACAGAATTGAAGACATTACAATTAAATGTAATCAAATATTTTAGGCACTAATGAACTGCTCCAGGAAAACAAGTCAAAAGGAAAAAAAAAGAAACAAAAAAAAGGCTTTAAGTGAGTGAATTTTCAAACACCCAAGGCGCCATAGGGCCAATTAAGGGAGTCAGACACCAGGACACATACTGGCATTAATTATCTTTGAGTTCAGGGAAATAAAAAATAAAAGCAACAATTATCATAATAAATTTTCACACACTGCTTGTAAGTTGTGCTAATCTACAAGGCACCTGGGTTTCTGGGATTGGAAGTGAAGGCTCAGTCAGTTGGTAAGGACCTCACGTGGAGGCTCGTGGGCTGTGCTGGGCTTTGCCAGAGCCTGGATCCCAGGTCCAGCTCCACATGATCCCAGGGAGGTCAGCAATTCAGCACTGCAGCCCCTGTGCTGGCTGGAAATGCACAGAGTCCATCCTAGCGAGGATGTCACTCTCCCTCCCTCCTCTCTCTCACTCTCATTTTACTGCACACCTAATGAAAATTTTCACAATGGGAATATCAGTCTCAATCTACTCTAAATACCTGTGGGTCTCTCTCATTCTCCTTCCTCAAAGCTAAGTAGGAGCCAAACTATAAGAGCAAATGTTTCATGCGTGTCATAAATTTCTTGAAACATGCAGATGCAAGAAAAAGCAGGCTATTCACTGAACTAGATGAAAAATTTTTGAAAGGTATTAAAAAAATTGATCTTTCTCTGACTGATATTTGAACCAGGTACAAGGTACTCTCACTGAAAACAGAGGAAAATGGGGTAATGCGTTTTGGGCTGTTGGTTTTATGGCAGCATTAGGTAAAATTAGTGTCTGTAGTGGTTTTCTTTGAAGCATTGTCTGGCTGTTTGGCTGCATCTGGAGGGTAAATGTCAATCACTCCAACTTCCACACAACATAAACTAGAAAACAAATCCCTAAATGAACAAGGTTATGTTTAAATTTGTTAGTCATGTGATTTTTTTAATAGTCTTGATTATTCTAGGTTAAAGGAGGGAAAAAAAGTCATTATGCATTATTTCCTTTCCCTTTGTATCTGCTAATTAAATTTTCATGCTTGTAGTGGAAGTCCTTTGTGACATTTTTTATCTTCAGAAGGTGATTTGCACAGCATGGACAGGATAGGAGGATGGAAGAGAACCTCAGGGAGAATCTGGTTCCACCTTTCTTGGCAAAAGCACTGTAAAAACATGGTCTAGATAAGCTGGCCCAGCACCCTGCCCAGCTGAATCTTAAATGTGTCCAATACTGGGGAATCTCTCACTTTCCTGAGGAGATTATGCCAGTGGCTGATTGTTCGCATTGGGAAAAGTGTCCTCCTTGTGTGTGATCAGAATCTCCCCAGAAGTAACTTGTATCCATTACCCCTTCTCTTTTCCATGTGACTCCCTGTAAAAAGAGATTCTCTGGGGTACTTTGATAATTCTGATGTAAAAATTCACTGTGATCTCTTCTCAAAGCACCCATCTGTAGCAAACACATGGGACAGCATTCAAAAAAAATGAAATATTTTCATAACTTAATGTCAGCTAAATGACTGTGTTTTCATTTGCTGTCTGGAACTAGTTCTTTTAATTTCTTTAATTTATGGAAAAAAATATTTAAAAGGTTTCAAATCTTTACAAAACCTTTTAAAAATTTCAAAGTCAAACCCCACAGCTTTAAACATAATATGCTACTATGCCTCAGATGAATATTTTAAACTGTATGTATAGGATGTCCTTTTCATAATATAAGAAACATCTGCTGTTTGCTTGTACATGTATTTTAGAGAATTTAAAAGCTAATCCTTTTCCCACAATGGTTATAGAATCCAATTATTTTGCAAACTGCCACATAACATTTTCTTCCCATAACATTTGCTTCATACCTTAATAATTCTTAATATGAATCTTCCTTAGATTTCTTTTGGAAGCTTCCCAATCTCTTAAAATGGCATTTCAAACAGATTAGTCTCAAGGAGACAGCATGTCTCCAAGAGATCAGTGTGGAAGTGCCCCCTCCTGCAAATCTCTCCTAAACAACAGAAAGATGTTGGGCAGATTCTGCAGGCTTCTGAAAGGTTTGGAAGAAAAATTCCGTAGGAAGGAGTGTTTCCTCACAAGCAAAAAGAAATAAAACAGGAAGAGGATTCAGCCTTGTTTTTTTCTCTAATGCATTGGTGCATTGAATCAAGAACAATTCCCAACATTCCCAATTTCCTGTTAGCAAGATTCTTGTTTATGCCCATCCTTTGATTACGCTTCAGCCCGAAGTTCAATAACTTCTTTAGGCTTAAGAAATGTTTAATTATTTCTTATAAAATCTCTGTATGTTTAAAGAGTGTAACTCATGTGGCTGTTCTAAAATAAAAGCACAAGAGTTAGATCAAAATGTTCAAATTTTGAAAGGATAGGTTTGTTTTCCTCTTCCCTTCCTCGGCTTTACGAAAATTAAAATGTAGACTTTATGCTGGTACAAGAGTAAGGCTGAGCTCTAGTCCTCATCTCCTTGTTGTCAGATGCTGACATGGTAAATAATATTGAACTTAGCAAAATATTTTAAAATTAACTGAGCAGTTAATAAAATTCATATCTTTGATCTTGTCCATTTCGTATCAAGACCCAGAATTAATGTCTAAATAGGGTTTGTACTTATACATGAGGTTTCATTTTCTTTCCTTCCCACACACACTGATTAAAAAGAAAGTACCACCATCTCCCCCAGTTATGATTACAGGTATGTCAGTTCTTAAGCTGTCTCCTGAAGAGACATTTTTTGCAGTTCCACACCACCTCTGCAACTCATTATCAAATAAAAAGCCCATAAGCTCTTTATATGCAGGTGCAAGATTGTGATCACTCTTTTATTGTTGAAAGAATCAGTGTTTGAGTGCTGGTATTGATAGATATGATGTTGCAGAGGATTTTCTGTCGAGAAATCTTTATTAGTAGTGTATCCAAACATAATGAAAAATCATGAACTTAGCTTCTCATGCTGTTTGCTTTCTTCTGGATCTCTGTAAAACTTAAGCAAAGTTTTTACACCAGAGCAAACAGGGTTTTTCAGACCAGACTGGTTCTAAGAGTGAGGCAGCAGCTCAGGAACAAGAGCTTTTCTCTTGCTGATGGCTCTGTGTCATATGTGTGCACTCCCCTGCCGCAGCTCTGTGACACGTGCTGGGTGTCTGTCCAAATGCCACCCCATCCTGCCTGGTGACCTCAGCGTGGATCTTTGGTCCCACAGGGACCTGTTTGAGAATGAAAGTCCTTCTTTTCCCAGGATCACTCGTCAGTGGTAGAGGCTGATGTTCAAGGAGTGCTCTAACGGTGACCTGAATTAATGTGGTTTTTCCACGGGATATTTCAGTGCGTTCATGGGTAAATCACAAACTTTGGGTTTGGTTGGGTTCAAGGTCTGACAAGCTTTCTGTGCTCAGAACCTTCCTAGTAGTTAAGTTTCATGGTCTTTAATTTTCTGTTTTCAAACTAGCTGTAGTCTTTCAAAGCAAGGATGTGACCAATTAACACCTGAGGCTGTATTATTTTTTTTCTGCATGATTTACAGGTTCTTTTTATTGGAAAGTTATTGACCTAGTCTGGGAGTCCAAACCAGGTGAAGTGTATCCCTTTTGGAAAGCAACCACAGGCTCACACAACATCAAAGAAATTAAAGTTGGAGGGCAGGGAGTGTATCATGCAACACTGTGTCATGTTCCTCCATAACTTTAAAAATTATCTATTGACTCAATAACAAAAATAATCTATTAACTAAAAACAAGAGCAACAAAAAAAGGATGCTTGTGGATTCTGTACCTCTTACTCCCCTGCTGTGTTTTTCTTTCAGTTAACAATACACAGAATGCTTTTGGTCATTCCTTTAATGTGCACTGCTTAGGGTTTAATGGGAAATCTGAATTAAGGACATTGACACTTATGCAGGCCTGAACCGTGTGTCTCTGGAATTGCATACATAACAAGTTGTATGCAAAGCTCATTCCTGCACACATTGCGGTGCTCTAACCATTAGCACCGATGAAATAGATAGCCAGAAATGTCCTCTTCCCTGTAAACTTGCCTTCACACTTAAAAGTATTTTCACAGTTACTTGCAGGTTGGTCTGTAGCACTTTGACGAGCACTTCTCAGATATACTTTAAAATAGAGAGCATAAGGGGAGAAAGAGAACTCTTGAAATACAGGGAAAAAACCCTTTTAATAAAATGAGAAATCAACTTTTAGAAAAGGGCAGAGGGGAACAGAAAGGTCTGGCAAATAACAGAATAAAAGCAATCTTAAATTTTTTTTTATGAAGCTGCACCTAATTCATTTCAAGTAAGTGTCTCAAAGCGTCCTTTTAAAATATCACCAACTGCTAAAATCGAATACTGTCATTTTATTGTAGCAACTGTAGGTTTACTTATTTCATAATTGGCTTGGCAAGGGAGCTCACCTGGAGGGATTTTACCAGTAGCCATTCTTATCAATTTTTTAATAAATCCCACAGATTGAGTAAAGTAAATAATGAATTGCATAGTGCTTGGTAAGTCAATATTTAATTTAATATAGGTTCTGGGAAGCTCACATTTTACATGCAGATATTACTATGGTTCGTTCTTAAGTAAAAAAAATATATATATATATTGTTTACAAAAGGTAAAGGAGTAGATTTTTTAGGGTTATTCTTGTAAAATTTAGTTCATATTAGTGTTTCATAGCTTCAGATTAATACAGGATGTCATGGGGGTGTGCTGACTGCAGAAAACACCAATTATTTTTCTGAATCTCGAGATCTGTTCAATTGGTATCAGTTCCTACAGGCTCATTCAGCAAGTGTGCAAGGAGATATTCAGCCACGGTGTAACTTCAGTATAATTTAAGCACAGGCTTAAATGCCATTTCAGATAGAGAGAAGCTTAAGATAAGTTTTAGTTGAAGTTGTTTTAAAATTAGTGATTTTGCTGAATTTTCTTTCAACTTAATATTCTCAGGTTGTTTGTTTATGGACATATTAGAATACTATCAAAGGACAATTTCCTCTTTCACCAGTAGCTTTAAAACATTTTACATAAAAAATTTTGTGCTCAAAAAAAGGTTTTTTGCAAATAACATCTTCCAAATAGTATTCTTTATGTATTTATTGTCATGATAATTTGACTGTAAGGACTTTTTTTGAGTTTTGAATTTACACAAGGCAATAAATATCAGTTTTTAATGCTGCAGGTCTCTGCTAATTAGTGCATCATCATCTTTAGTATTTTATCATCTGAGTTCTTCAAAGGAGAAAAAAGCAACAAACACCTAAGAAAAACTATACAAAGGCTAAAGACTGAAGAGCTGACATCTCTTAGTAGAGAGATTTATGTGGTCTATCATAGAAAATTTAGCTTTTCTACGGTTATTAATCACCCACATCTGTTCCTAATGTTTCCACATGACACCATTGACTACGGTAAAGAAGCTGCTCCAGATGAAAAAGGGTAAATTAGCACTGGTTAAAAAAAGAACATCCATAAGAAGAGCCAGGATAACTTAAATTCAGCTTTTTTCCCTGTTTTGAGAGCTATTTTCTGGAAATCTGTTGCTCAGAATGGTAAATCAGAGTAAACTTTACCAAGGGTGTCCCCCTGGGTACTGGGGGTGACAGTCCCCATCAAGGGGAGGAAGGGCTTGCAAAAAGCTGTCAGCATCCTGGAGCCTTTGTTGGGAGGGCTGGGAGAAAGTTGGTGAGGAAGGTTTCCTTCTTTCTTTTGGGAACCCTTTGATAATGGCAGTTTCTTCCTTCCCAGTTATAGGGTGAATTTGGTTTGTTATTATAAAATATAGTCTGCTTATGCATTTTTTTTACTTTCCGCTGTTCAGTCTTTTTGCTTACCTTGTTTCATTCAAACCTCTGTTGGTGCTGCCTGAGTCCTCTTCCTCAGGACACTTTTGCTGGAATGGTTGTTCATTCACTCTGAATGAATAAGTACCTGTTTACTATATAAATTAAAACTAACTAAAACTAATTCAAGGAACAATTACCTAATTGCTAGACAATTGCTGCCAGAGCTAAACAAGGCCAGGCAAGACCCTGGACTGTCTGGATGATACAGAGCTTGTACTCAGAGAAAAAGTCTGTCTTGTCTTTCCAATAAAGCCAAATTCATTTGTTCTTGGAATTATTTTTTTTTATAAGGAAGCATGGAGCCAAAATGTATGTGGAAGTCCATTAAACAAAAGGTATAAACATAAGGTGGGGCCACTACTGTCGCTAAAACCTGGCAAATCTTGAACTTGTAAATAGTAGTGCTGTTTTATAAAGGCAGAATATAACTACAGTAAAAACCTTTAATAACATATGAGACATTCAACCATCATTATCTCAAAGCTCAATCCTCTAAAATGTAAATTCTATTTTTACTTCCTTGATAATGAGACCCTATGTTTCAAAATAGGATATAATCTTGGTTTCCCATTTTTAATTGCCTAGACACAGTTTGTCTATTCTATACCTTAAAATATGGCAAAGGCAATGAGCAGCAAGGTGACATTACTAAAGTTATGTCTTTTTTAAAAAAACAGTTTTTGTTCCTTTACTGATCCCTTAAAATACTGTTATTAAGCATTAGGAGGTGAGATATCAAATGAAATAGCAGGAAGTGCTGGTCCTTCAGGAGGGTACAGTCTGTAGGAGGCCTCGTACAGCTACAATCTCCTGCAGAAAAAGCTTTTTCTCTCAACAGGTAAATCAGTCACTTTGTTTCAGTGTTAACCAAAATCCTGCAGGTGTTTTGGTATCATTATCCCCAGCAAAGAGACCAGGACACAGTTAAATATAGAAGTTAGTGAAGTTAGTGTAAACAATTGTTTTTAGACACAGGGCAGGAAGGACACCTAAGTTCAGCCTTGCCTTTGATGCAAAAATACTTTGTATATTTTTCCTTTTTGGTATATTTGCTCATACCCAGAATTAGCCTAGCCCAACTCTTTTCGAGTTTGAAGCAATTGCAACATGAGAAGATGCTGCTGCCTACAAAGGGCTCAACTGCTTGAGCTTTGGATAGGTAGGGTACTTAAAGGCTGGAAATCTGAAAGGAGTCCATGCTTGTAACAACCTAAGGCTCTGTAGGACTCTCTGGGGAGAGTTAACCATCATTGGATAGAAAAGACAGCAGCAACCCTGCTGGGAGCCTCGTGGCATATCTAACTGGAAATGCTGAACAGTGTCTTCAAGATTTCCTTTGTTTGGACATTGTCCATTCCAGTCCAGGTGTCAAAAAGCCTGACTTTGTGGTGGAAGGACATCAGTTGTTGTTACAAAGTCTGAATTCACTCCTTTTATTAGGGTCATGTTCTTCTGATCAGTTGGGAGTCTTTGATTTGACTGGTGCTCCGGCTCCAAGAGGTTGGTAAAATGCCCTCACAAAAGCTGGGATTAGGATGTTCTTGGGGACAGGTGAGATGGGGCCCTGAGCCCTTTCAGCACAGCTGTTTTGCGGCTGTGTTCTACAGAGCAAAGTGAGATAAGCACCAAGGATGGTTCTCTTCACAGATGAAGACTTTGATATTGCTTGATTTAGATGCAAATATTCCCTTAAGTAAATATGTCTGTGATTAACTGGTTACGGACCTTGATTCTACCTTGAATATGATGGTCAATGTCTTTTTCTAAAATATCAGTTTCTAAAATTATATTTAATGTCCTCTCTTTCCAATAAACTTTAAATCACCCAAATTATACATTATAATTATCACCTTCATGGGATTCTTGTCAGAAGAGCCAGAAGATGAAGTAGTTACAAGACCAGCCTTTCTCCATTAATTTTCATGCCAGATGCAGGATTAAAATGTTGTGTAATACCAGAAAGCTTTAGTGCCCAGGAAAATTTATGATATTGTATTTCATTTTATTTTTAGGATGTGTGTTTTTTGTTTTGTTTTTACCCCCCAAACAATCTTTATGAAAATCAGTAACTGCTCTATTTTAGCTTCTTACTTATTCACAGGGCAGTTTTCCATTGCACTTCTACCTTCTGAAGGGAAAGCAGGTCTACACCAACATAGTGTTATGACTGGCCTGGGGGCAGCAGAGTTTATTTCAGCCAATTAAAATAACAATTACTGTTAGAGACACTAATAGGAACGCCCTTTTGCTCAACCCAGATGGTATGATTAAAACATCTCCAAATTATTTCATTGTACTGATTCCTCGTTCTCTAGAAGATTTTTTACTAAAATTATAGTACAAAACTCTTTCCATTTACATGATGGTTTTCACAGTTTCTTTGCCTAAAAATGGTATGTTAATACAATCACTGCTGGAAGTTATCTTATCTGATGTAAAATAAGATAAAGTTGACTGGACTCTTTGCATTATTACATATATGTTATGTAGAGATTTTTATATATAAATTTTCACACTATGCACAAAACTATGTTGACCCAGCTGAGCATGGCTGCAGCTTAAACACTGAATGTAAATAACAATACATTTGCTAAATAAGATGGTTAAAGTTTTGCATAAAATGGGTTGGAATACATTTACAGTATCACTGTTTCATATTAGTGTGTACCTTGTCTGAGCTGTGGACTTCGTTATTTCATTGGGCCTGTTACAACTTTTGTTTGTGCGTCCCTGTTAAACTTCTGCAGGGGTTTGGTTACGCTGAAGCTGGTTAGGGTAATTCCAAACACTTGCATATGTTTTAAGAAACAAAAAGAAAATTATTTCTTAGAGTTTAATCTTATTAAGTCAGGAAGAGCTTCATTAAGAAAAGGAAGGGGTTTATTCTTCCTTGAGATCCACAGATTCCAAAGAATAATTTAAAACTACTCATGTGTTGATCTTTATTATGATGGTTGCATCCAGTCCCTGTTTCATCCATGTCTGTGGTGGAGTGCAGCAAATAGAAATCCGAACACCTTGTCACTACTCTGCTAAGTTCTCTATCTTTGCAATTTCTCCTATGAAAAGGCATTGCCAGGATAGGTGATACATGGCTGGTTTCTCTACCTCCAGGTTACTGTTCCATGATGCTGGGAACATCTTAAGATCTAACTGCATTTACTTTAGGAGGCTTTAGAAAATTTGTTAGTACAGGTCTACTTGGAGTTCAAGCTTGTAGTCAGTAATAAATATAGTTTTAACCCTGCTTTCTAAAAATTCACTAAGTGTGATTTACTAATTCTAATGTACGCCACATTAAATTCATGTCTCATAAATAAATGCTATTTGTCAGCCAGGTATCCTGGGTCACAGTTGTTTTCTTCAGCTCTACTGATGCTCTCTCAATATATAGTCAAGAAGTCTTGTGACACTGCATATCTCACAATGGGTCTGCATAGATATGATTGTAGTATATTCTGTTAAGAAAAGAAAAAGACAATGGAAAATGGCCATGGTGTATTCTTCTCCCCATTTATGTTATGCTAAGATAGCATTGGTGGTAGTCTTTTCAAGAAATACATATCTAGATTATCTTAAATATAAAGGATTTTTATGAAAGATCTCCATCCCTTCCCTTGATACAGTTTAGACAAGAAACAAAATTAATAATCACACTTGAAGCTGTATGAGCAACGAAAGAAATTACTAGGTGGTCTCAGGGTTCATATTATTTATATTTCTGCACTAGATGGACAGTAATTCCTGCCATGTGTAGCAACATGATCTATTTGTAAAATAGAGAAATAGTTATTCATTCACATAGGCAGATACATTGGGTTTTATTCCCTGATAATTTAAATGGGAAAAAAAATATTCAGAGCAGGATAGTACTTATTGCTTGTATGACTTTGCCTTAGATCACAAGACAAAATGGTTTTCCTGTCCTCGGGTACAGATGTGCAACCTTGTGAATGTCAATAATCTCATCCATTTCGATGCAAATATCCTTCTGATAGTCTCATCTTGCTGGTGTGAGAAATCTATGGCCTTCAATCTTATGTGTTCACATGATTTTAATTTAGGGAGCAGTTCACAGAAACGTGGTCAGCAATGTGCATGAACATCCGCAGGGTATTTACAGGTGCTTTTAACCAGAGCAGCTGTGGATGCAGCAAAGCAGCAGCTTCCCTGTGGGCAACTGAACAGAGCAGCACCCCTGCCCGCAGGGAAATGCTGCCTCCTGGCTCCCTGCTCAGCACAAATCTCCTGCTTATTCTGCACTTCTCTGCTGTGCTGCTGCAGAAGAGCATTGCTGAGATTTAAGGTGATGTTTGAAAGAGAAATGGAGAGGCTGGATACACTCTCTGGGAGGGAAGAAGGAATGATGTAGAAAATAAAGAAGAGGCACAGGCATAATACTCTAATTAGCTGTGTCCTGCTTCTACCAAGCTGTTCTTACATCTGAGCCATCTGCTGAATAATTTGAATCACCTCCTTGTTACTGGACAGAGCTGAGAAAAAAAAAATCACATTTCTTAGGAACTTTCATGCCTGTTCGTTTGCCTCATTTGCAACTTATCCTTTCAGAGTGCCACTGAAGCTCACCAGCCAAACTAAGTTTAAGCTGAATTTTTACAGTGACTATGGATTTTTATTCAGTTCTTTGCAGTATTAGCACTGTTGTGCTCTAAATGGTCTTCCATGTAGGTCAATTTTGAATTTATATAATAAAAAATTCTGAACTGCCATGTTTATCCTTCAACATTTCTCATACTGACAACCATAGGCATGGGACTTCTTTTTTGATCCAGAGCTTTGCTTTGATCAAAATCCAATTCTAGATTTTAAAATATCTGGAGTTTGTGAGTATACAGTGCCACTCAATGAATGGCTGGAGAGGCTAAACTCTTGCCATGTTAGAAGTATACATTTTAAATGGAATTTGTGATACGTAGGCTTGTAAAAATGTATTAATCTTTGATGGCTAGACCAAAAGTCTCCATTATTAAATTTCTGTTTTCCACAAATGACTAAAACTAAACTGCCTAAATAAAGGACTGAGACACTGCAAAACTCACCCAGGTGGTATCCATCATTTATACATTTAATGTCTGGAGTCAGAATATCTTCAGTGCTGTTGGTAGCAGCTCTTAATCCTTTCGGTAGATCTGGAGTTTCTTTTCTACTCTGCCCCTTGGTGAAGCACAGTGGCCTTCTTTCAGATTGCAATGATTTGAAATAACTGAATTTTTGGGACCCAAGGATTTGAATTTTAATTAAAAGAAAAGGGGTTGATCTCTCTTTCCAAAATCCATAGTGACTATCTAATGTTTAATATGGACCACAGCCTGTCAGGCTTCCCAAGTGAAGATATTGTAAACTGAAAAGATATTTTTGCACTCTGTCAGCTTCCCTCTTTCTCTCCCATTAAATCTTCATAAATTTTCAGTGTATTGTGAAAGTTTCAAAAGAAGGTGGAGCTCCTACTCCTGCAAAATTTATAGTCTGGTAGCTAAAGGAATTGGCATGATAATTATGCTCCATTCCCTTATTTTTTCTGCTTCTGTTTTCTTTTCCTTTTACTTCCTTTTTTTTTTTTTTTT